>WTXE01000286.1:0-31387 GCA_022496225.1 Russula aff. rugulosa BPL654 | reverse complement strand
CCTGATGTATAGAGGGGTATTGGTGTGGTGACACTGTGGCTTTTCAACGAGCCAAGAACATTCAAATTGGCCCAGAAACAAAGAAATATGGTCAAAACAATGTTTGAGTTGTATCTCCTTCATTTCTGTGCTGATTTGGATGTTCTTGGGCTCATTAGAAAAGCCACAGTGTCTGAATATGGTGCGGGTTTCTGCGGGTTTCTGCGGGTTTTTGTGCGGGTTTTTTTGCGGGTACGGGTAGGGGTATGATTTTGTAGACCCTTCAGAAACCCGTACCCTTGGCTAAGGGTACGGGTTTTTGCGGGTAGGGGTAGGGGTATGATTCTTGCAGACCTTAAGAAAACCCAGACCCCTGGCTAAGGGTACGGGTTTTTGTGGGTAGGGGTAGGGGTATGCTCTAAAAAACCCACGGGTTACCCGCGCCCATCACTAGGTTGAGGTGGTGTCGGTTGCGAGAACGGTTTCGACCTGGGAGGGCTGAGCTATGCGCTCAGGTTTAACTTTCAGTTGTAGAGCGTCGATGTGCATCATGATGATCATTCTTACAGTAATTGACTTCTGATTGGGTCCAACTCTATGGGCGCAATACTTCAAGTTGACGAGTTAGGCCCCTGTTGGGGCAAATCCTGCGGAGGCTGAGTCACTGTTGAAGATAGATAATGGTTGGTTGATAAAGCTCCTTGCCATTCTCCCTTTCCCTGTGGCTGTCAGTGTCGTATTAATTGTATGGATGTTAAACCAACGCCGGCAATGACCGCGCCACATTACTGTACGCCCACATTGTCAAGTGTCGTGACGTCGTCTGCGTTCTGGACCCCCACCCATCGATTTGTACCCTCCCTCATCGTTCTCCCTTCTCCTTGCACCATTCCCTCTGAACCCAAGAACCTGAACAAGCCATTCATCCATTTCCTCATGTCGTCGACTGGACAAGCAACACCCTCCACCTCTACTATCCAATCTATCATCGATGCCTTGGCCGACTACACCAAAGTTACCGGAATAGACCTCTCCAACAATCCCTTTACTGCCACCATCGAACATTTAAATTCGCCTGAAGCTGTCCTAGAACTGCTTCAAGAAAGAGAGAAGGCATTCAAGGAATACCGCGATGGAAATCGGAGGCTGATCAGCTGCCTCCGCCCAGCAGTAAATGTTATTCAAGCGTTTTCGGGCATCCTGGGCGATGCGGTCAGCTTGGTGAGCCACACATGCTATCCGTATTGCTTTTTAATGACTTTGTCAGGTCCCGTTTCCACCAGCAAACGCCTTGTTTGCCGGGATCGATACTCTCCTTGCTGTACGTCCCTCGAATACCCTTTCAACCGACTCCCCTGTGATGAATGAGTATTACAGGCCGCTAGTGGTGTCACATCGAGTTATGATGCCCTTCTCGATCTGTTCGAGTGTTTGGGGAACTTCCTTAAGCGCCTAGAGATTTATACGACGATTCCGCCCACTCCGATACTGACGGAGGTAATTGTCAAAATAATGGTCGAGCTACTTTCGGTACTTGCTCTGGCGTCGAAGCAAATTAAACAGGGGCGGTTCAGTAAGTGTGCTGTTGCATATATATCTTGTCCGTGACTCAATATACCTCAGAGAAATTCACCAAAAAATGCTGGGGGAGAGCGAAATCGAGGCCATTCTCCAAAGGTTGGATCGATTGACCCAGGACGAGGCTCGGATAGCCGTTGCACAAACATTGGGTGTGGTTCATAGTCTTGTGGGTAATGTGAAGGCCGTTCTGGAAGGTGCGCGATCCTGCATGAATTGTTCACAGATATCATTCTGAAGACTTTCCGGCGTTAGATGGCAAGGCGTCATCGGATAGTATTCGACAGGATTTGGGTGCGTTCTCCTCGTGAAAGTGGTACCAGCCCTGCTGACTTGCGGTCGTAGTCGCCCTTCATCAAACGTTAAACGAAATAAACAAGACGAAACGTTTGTCGTTCTCCCACCACGTTTTGTTTCTGAATCGACGTCATCTTATAGGTGAACAACTGCGATGGGAGGTTCACACTGGCTCTCTCCGCCTGACCGTCGATGAATCAAAACTTCGTTCGGAAAGCACGACATAAAGGAACTGCAGCGTGGTTCTTCGAGAGCAGCGTATTAACGGAATGGAATGCGAAGGGTTCCTTCTTGTGGATTCACGGAAAGCGTATGCCCTTCCAACCACCGACTGGTGCTTGCGCTAATAAAATGTTGATCTTTAAAGCGGGGGCGGGAAAAGTACGCTTCTGTATGTCATGGTTCTACTGTATGAGTTTGTTCAAGGTTATTATAACGTATATTAGATCCGCGATCATCAAGACATCGAGCGCATGCATGCAGCGGACTGGCCACGATGGCGTACTATTACTTTGATTTTCGGGATGTCAAGAAGCAAGACTGCTATGGCCCTCTCCTCCTCATTTCTCAGCTTTCTGCCGAATCAGATTCTTGCTACAACATCCTCTCTCGCTTATTTCGGACAATATCGCGGCATCCGAAATGCCGATATTGATTCGCTCAAAGACTGTATGACGGAGATGCTGCGTCTCCAGGGCAAGGCCCAATTTATATGTCGTCGACGGTCTCGACGAATGTCCGAATTTCCCGGGGAGGCCATCGCCGCGATGAGGTCCTGAGTTGATTGAAGAACTTGTTGATTTGAAACTTCCGAATCTACATCTATGCGCAGCAAGCCGGCCAGAGATGGATATCCGAACAGTTACTCGAGCCGTTGACAACTCTGAAGATTTCGCTTCATGACGAAAGAGGACAAAAGGAGGACATAATCAAGTACATCGAGTCTGTTGTCCGTTCAGACCGGAGCATGCGGAGGTGGACGGAGGAGGACAAGCTACTTGTTGTCAATACGTTGTCAGACAAATCGGATGGCATGTAAGCAAATCTTATCTTATCTTTAGGCTTCTCAATTGACCACATCACGTGATCGATGTTGAAGGTTCCGCTGGGTGGTGTGCCAGGTTGACAGACTGTGTCGCACGTTTCCTGTGAGTATAAGGAGCGTGTTGGAAGACTTGCCAAAGACTTTGGACGAACATACGGCCGTACTCTGCTCGGCATCGATGAGGAGAAGCGAGAGTATGCCCAACGACTCTTCCGATGTCTCGCGGTGTCTATTCGCCCTCTTCGCGTCGAAGAACTTGCTGAGGTTCTTGCCATTCGGTTCTCCAAAGCAACACCCCCTTCATTTAACGCAGCTTGGCGTCCAGAAAATGCGGAGGAAGCGGTGCTATCCGCATGCTCTAGTCTCATTTCTATCGTCGATAGGGGAGGCCGCCAGATCGTACAATTCTCTCACTTCTCGGTCAAGGAGTACTTGACGTCGGAGCGACTTGCGACGGCTGAAGAACGTCTTTTATACTATTTCATTCTTCCCGAACCCGCGCATGCCATCCTTGCACAGGCCTGCCTCAGTGTCCTCCTCCAACTCGATGACAAAATCGACAGAGACACGATAAGCGACTTCCCCCTCGTGCGGTATGCCGCTCGACACTGGGTCGACCATGCCCAGTTTAGGAACGTATCATCACACATTCAGGAGGTCATAGAGCGTCTATTCGATCCTGCAAAGCCACATTTTGCGGCGTGGGTCTGGTTACACGACGTAGACCGAAATTGGATAAGGCCCATGTCCACGGCACGTCCAACGCCGCCTGAGGCCGTGCCACTTTATTATGCCTCCCTATGCGGTTTCTATGGTCTTGCGGAGTACCTGATCGCTGTCCATTCACCAGACGTCAATAGCAGGGGAGGACTTCACACGACTCCGCTACATGCCGCCTCCGCCAATAGTCATTTAGAAGTTGCATCGCTACTTCTTAAAAGTGGTGCTGATCCTGACTCTCGTGACGATCTGGGAAGGACTCCGCTTCACCGGATATCACAAGGCGGACAACTTGTCATGATGGAATCATCACTCGAGATTGGGCGGCTGCTCATAAAGTCTGGAGCGGACGTAAACGTCACGGACGATGAAGGCTGGACTCCGATACATGCGGCAGCACGATCTGGATTTCGTGAGATTGTGGAATTGTTACTTGAATCTGGTGCAAATCTCGACGTTCGAAATAAGAAACAACGGACCCCGTTGCACCTGGCCTGTGAAAATGGGAAGCTTGACGTCTCACGCTTTCTCATCGATCATGGCTCAGACCTCAATTCCCTGGACCAAGAGGGCGCCATTCCTTTACACCTTGCGGCACGTTATGGACATGTTGCCGTCGGAAGGTTGTTGGTAGATTGCGGCACCGATGTGAATGCACAGGACGAAGATCGCTGGGCCGCTCTGAATCTCGCGTCCCGTGGTGGGCACCTCGACACGGCAAAGTTGCTGATTGATCGCGGTGCAAACGTTGACAGCCGGAACGACCAGGAGGAGACACCCCTGGACCTGGCATCATGGTTTGGGCACCTCGATGTGGTGCGCTTCCTGATCGACAGCGGTGCAGACGTATCTTCCCGGAATATCAATGGCCGTACTCCATTCCACGAAGCATCGTATCGTGGGCATCCCCACATCACCAAGTTCTTACTAAAGTCTGGCATCGATGTCGACATACGAACTGGAAGCGGACAGACGTCATTGTACCTGGCATCTAGTAGCGGGAAACTCGTCGTCGTAGGCTTTCTCATCGAGCAGGGCGCAGATATCCATATTACAAACAACGATGGTTCGAATCCGCTTCATATCGCATCGCAAGAGGGGCACCTCGAGGTCGTGCGAATGTTAATCAACTCTGGCATTGACGTCGATATTCGGGACGGGACGCAAAGGACCCCTTTGGCGTTGGCATCTCGCGAGGGGAATCTCGAAGTTGGGCGCTTCCTCATCGAGCGAGGGGCCGACGTGAATGCGCGGGACGACGAGACCTTGGCTTCATTACACTTCACCTCACAACATGGACACATTGACATGTCACGGCTGTTGCTAGACCATGGAGTTGATCCGAACATCGAGCACAATGACTTCCTGAGCCCCTTGCATCTAGCATCGGCCAATGGCCACCTCAAGATTGTAGACTTGCTAGTTCAGCGTGGCGCAAGCATCGACGTATCTAACGACAAGGAAGAAACTCCCCTCTACCAAGCAGTCTGGAATGGGAAAGTTGCGATCGTCCGTCTCCTGATCGACTACGGAGCGAATCTGCATACTGCGGACAGAAACGGCTGGACTCTGTTACACGCCGCGGCGCAACATGGGCACCTCGAAGTAGTAAAACTGTTGCTTCGACGAGGTGTCGATGTCGATGCGCTTGACAAGGCAAATAACACTGCAGCCGAATTGGCGTCAGAGAATGGCCAAGCCGACGTTGCAAAGTTTATCGCCGAGTATAAAGCAGATTCAGATATTCGAAACAAGATACGATCGACTACAATGGACGCAGCTCAATACGACGGCGGTGAAGGCGGGGAGGATAGAGCTAAGGCTTCGCTGCACGTAGCCGCGGAAGAAGGGAAAATCGACATTGTGAAGTCGTTGCTTGCACTGGGAGTAGACGTCAACATCCGCGATGCAAATAACCGGACTCCGTTAGACAGAGCCGCGCCCAAGGGGAACGTCGATGTCGTGCGCCTGCTCATCGAGCGGGGCGCGGAGGTGGATTCACATGATAAGTGGGGGTGGACCCCACTGCACTGCTCATCACGATATGGACACCCCGAGATCTCGAGGGTTCTTCTTGATCACGGTGCAAACGTGAACGCAAGGCAGCGGACCTATTGGACTCCGATGCACCTCTCAGCATACAATGGGTACCTCGAGATCGTGAAGCTGTTACTTGAACGAGGCGCGGATTTACATGCAGTAAATGACGAGGGTCAAACACCATACCAAGAATCGCTGTCAGCTGGACATGGAGAGATTGCGGATTTACTCCGAGAACATGGTGCGGGTAGATCAAGGTTCGTCTAAATTCGTTTTATGTTTCAAATGCGATGGCTGACTTGTACTTCAATTTTAGCCCGTAAGACAACACGGCTCTAGAAGGGACCCCTTAAACTTTTCTGTCCGTAGAACAGGATTCTATTTGAGTTGGATCGGGACCATCCGAAATATTGAGTTGACTCGCAGGACTGAATATATGGAAGAGTACGAAATTTATGTTAGAGTACGACAAACTGGTTGAGAATGCGTGTGGGTTCCCTAATGTAAACCTCTTTCTTGCACTATTGATTAGCATCCACGCCCCGTCTGTATTTCTGTCCGGCTCTGAACTCATCATTTTCAAGGTGGAGATGCGCCGGCCGGAATGCCCCGGACCAGCTTAAGAGTACAAACGTTTTCGGATACTGTAGTACGTGAAAATATAATTCGAGTAACATCGGCAGTTACAAAACACAGCGACATACTATCCCTGAGACGAATTGAATGTGAACTTGAAATCACTCGGGCTGAAACTAGCCAAACCTTACGCGGCCCTACGGTCGACATGTCACCAACATCATACGAATCGTCATATCATCGACACTACCACTAGAGCATAACTTCACTCTACATCCTCGGCATCTATAACATATGCACATGCGATCTACACAGCGGCCACATACTCGGTCCACCCTAATACTTGCCAGTGACCGGAAATCACCGCGCCACATAACTGTAAACCCCACATGTCAGGACATGTGCCGTCGGCGTTCTGTTCTCCGAGTCATCGATTTGTATTCTCCATCATCGTTCTCCCCTCTCTTGCACCATTCCATCTCCATCTGAACTCAATAACCTGAACAAGCCATTCAGGCCATCTTCATCATGTCATCGACTGGACAAGTAACATCCTCCACCTCCACTATCCAAACCATCATCGATGCCTTGGCCGACTACACCAAACTCACTGGAATAGACCTCACCAACGATCCCTTTGTTGCCACCATCGAACGTTTAAATTCACCTGAAGCTGTCCTAGAGCTGCTTCAAGAACGACAGAGGGTTTTCAAGGAATATCGCGAAGGAAACCGGAGATTGATCAGCTGCCTCCGCCCAGTAGTAAATGTTATTCAAGCATTTTCAGGCATACTAGGCGACGCGGTCAGCCTGGTGAGCCACACATTCCATCCGTGTAGCTCTTTTAATAACTTTGTCAGGTCCCGTTTCCACCAGCAAACGCCTTGTTCGCCGGGATCGATACTCTCCTTGCTGTACGTCCCTCGAATACTCTTTTCAACCGACTGCCCTGTGACGATTAGTATGCCAGACCGCTAGTGGGGTTACCTCGAGTTATGATGCCCTTCTCGAGTTGTTCGAGTGTTTGGGGAACTTCCTTAAGCGTCTAGAGATTTATACAACGATTCCGCCCAGTCAGATTTTGACGGAGGTAATCGTCAAAATTATGGTGGAGGTACTTTCTGTGCTTGCTCTGGCGTCGAAACAAATTAAACAGGGACGGTTCAGTAAGTGCCCTGTTGCGTATATATATATATATGTTGTCCATGACTCAATATACCTCAGAGAAATTCACCAAAAAATTGTTAAGGGAGAGCGAAATCGAGGCCGTTCTCCAAAGATTGGATCGATTGACCCAGGATGAGGCTCGGATAGCCGTTGCACAAACACTGGGTGTGGTTCATAGTCTTGTGGGTAATGTGAAGACGGTTTTGGAAGGTACGCGATCCTGCATGATTTGTCCACAGATATCAGTCTGAAAATCTGAACACTTTTCGGTAGATGGCAAGTCGTCATCGGATAATATACGACAGGATTTGAGTACGTTCCTCGCGTGAAACCGGTATCATTGGCACCCGTGCTGACTTGCGGTGATAGTTGCTCTTCACAAAACGTTAAACGAAATAAATAAGACAAAACGTTTGTCGTTCTCCCGCTACGTTTTGTTTCCGAAATCGATGTTATCTTATAGGTGAACAGCTACGATGGGAGGTTCAACACTGGCTCTCTCCCCCGGACCCGTCGATGAATCAAAACTTTGTTCGGAAAGCACGACATAAAGGAACTGCAGCATGGTTCTTCGAGAGCAGCTTATTAACGGAATGGAACGCGGGTGGTTCCTTCTTGTGGATTCACGGAAAGCGTATGCTTTTTTCAATCATTGACGGGTGCTTGCACTAATAAAATTGTTGATCTTAAAGCCGGGGCGGGGAAAAGTACTCTTTTGTATGTCATCGTTCTATAAGTTTGTTCAAGGTTTTTTTATAAGGTCTATTAGATCCGCGATCATTCAAGACATCGAGCGCATGCACACAGTCGGACTGGCTACAATGGCGTACTATTACTTTGATTTTCGGGATGTGAAGAAGCAAGACTGCTATGGCCTGCTGTCCTCCCTCATTTCGCAGCTTTCTGCCGAATCAGATTCTTGCTACAACATCCTCTCTCGCTTATATTCGGACAATGGTCGCGGCATCCGAAAACCCGATATTGATTCGCTCAAAGGCTGTATGGCAGAGATGCTGCGTCTTCCAGGGCAAGGTCCGATTTATATCATCGTCGACGCTCTCGACGAATGTCCGAATTTCCCGGGGAGGCCATCCGCGCGCGATGAGGTCCTGGAGCTGATTGAAGAACTTGTTGATTTGAAACTTCCGAACCTACATTTGTGCGCAGCAAGTCGGCCGGAGATGGATATCCGAATAGTTCTCGAGCCGTTGACAACTCTGAAGATTTCTCTTCATGACGAAGGGGGACAAAAGGAGGACATAATCAAGTACATCGAGTCTGTTGTCCATTCGGACAGGCGGATGCGGAAATGGAGAGAGGAGGATCAGAATCTGGTTATTGATACGCTCTCCAAAAATGCGGACGGCATGTAAGCAGTCCCGTGTCTCATCTCTCGCCGATGCTTCACAATTGACCGTCACTTGGTCTTGAAGGTTCCGCTGGGTGGTCTGCCAGGTTGACAGACTGTGTCGCACTTTTGCTGCGAGTATTCGGAGTGTGCTGCAGGACCTGCCAGAGAGTTTGGATAAAACATACGAGCAAACGCTATTGGGCATTGATAAGGAAAAACGAGAATATGCCCAACGACTTCTCCAATGTCTCACGGTGTCCATTCGCCCACTTCGCGTTGAGGAACTCGCAGAGATCTTTGCAGTCCAGTTTGGCGCGCAAGCCATCCCAATATTCAACGTAAACTGGCGTCCGGAAAACGCAGAAGAAGCGGTGATGTCTGCGTGTTCTAGTCTTGTCGCCGTCGTCGACAGGGAACGTCACCAAATCGTTCAATTTTCGCATTTCTCCGTCAAGGAATTCTTGACCTCGGACCGACTCGCGATGGCTGAAGAACGTCTTTCCTACTATCACATACTCGCTGAACCGGCACATACCACCCTTGCACACGCCAGCCTCAGCGTCCTCCTCAAACTCGATGACAAAATCGATAGTGATACCATTAGTCACTTCCCGCTCGCGCGGTATGCCGCCCGACACTGGATCGACCATGCCCAATTTAGGAACGTATCATCACACATTCAGGGGGTGATGGAGCGTCTATTTGATCGCGCAAAGCCACATTTTGCGGCGTGGGTCTGGCTATACGACGTAGACCGATCTTGGATAGAGCCCATGTCCACGACACATCCAACTCCGCCTGAAGCCGTGCCACTTTATTATGCCTCTCTGTGCGGGTTCCGTGGTCTTGTGGAGCACCTGGTCGTTGCCCATTCACCGGACATCAATAGCAGGGGCGGACACCACAGGACTCCGCTACATGCCGCCACGACCAATGGACACTTAGAAGTCGCATCTCTGCTTCTTAAAAGTGGTGTAGATCCTAACTCTCGTGACGATTTGGGAAGGACTCCGCTTCACCAGATATCACAAGGCGGGCACCTTGTCATGGTGGAATCATCACTCGAGATTGGGCGGCTGCTCATAAAGTCTGGAGCGGACGTAAACGTCACCGACGACGAAGGCTGGACTCCGATACATGCGGCAGCACGATCTGGATTTCGTGAGATTGTGGAGTTGTTACTTGAATCTGGTGCAAATCTCGATGTTCGAAATATGAAACAACGGACGCCGTTGCACCTGGCCTGTCAAAATGGGAAGCTTGACGTCTCACGCTTCCTTATCGATCATGGCTCAGATATCAATTCCATGGACGACGAGGGCGCCATTCCTTTACACCTTGCGGCACGACATGGACATGTTGCAGTTGCAAGACTGTTGATCAACAGCGGCGCCAATGTGAATTCGCAGAAAGAAAATCGCTGGACTCCGCTGCATCGCGCGTCCCGTGCTGGGCACCTCGGCACCGCAAAGTTGCTGATCGATCACGGTGCAAATATTGACAGCCGGAACGACGAGCAGGAGACACCCTTAGATCTTGCATCATGGTCTGGGTACCTAGATGTGGTGCGCTTCCTGATCGACAGCGGTGCGGCCGTATCTTCCCGGAATAGTGATGGCCGGACTCCATTCCACGAAGCATCGTATCGTGGGCATCTCCACATCACCAAGTTCTTACTAGAGTGTGGCATCAATGTTGACATACGAACTGGAAACGGACAGACGTCATTATACCTGGCATCTGGTAGCGGGACGCTCGACGTTGTAGGCTTCCTCATCGAGCATGGCGCAGATATCCATATTACAGACAACAATGGTTCGAATCCGCTTCATATCGCATCGCAAAGAGGGCACCTCGAGGTCGTGCGAATGCTAATCAACTCTGGCATTGATGTCGATATTCGGGACGGGACGCATATGACCCCTTTGGCGTTGGCATCTCGCGAGGGGAATCTCGAAGTTGGGCGCTTCCTCATCGAGCGAGGGGCCAACGTGAATGCGCGGGGAGACGAGACCTTGGCTCCATTACACTTCACCTCACAACATGGACACTTTGACATGTCACGGCTGTTGTTAGACCATGGAGTCGATCCGAACATCGAGGACAATCACCTCCGGAGCCCCTTGCATCTAGCATTGGCCAACGGCTACCTCAATATCGCAGATTTGCTAGTCCAGCGTGGCGCAAGTATCGACGTATCTGATGACAAGCAAGAAACTCCTCTTTACCAAGCAGTGTGGAATGGGAAAGTTGCGATTGTCCGTCTCCTGATTGACTACGGAGCGAACCTGCATACCGCGGACAGCAACGGCTGGACTCCACTGCACGCCGCGTCGCGACGTGGGCACCTCGAAGTCGTGAAACTGTTGCTTCGGCGAGGTGCCGATGTCGATGTGCTTGACAAGGCAAATAACACTGCAGCCGAATTGGCGTCAGAGAATGGCCAAGCCGACGTTGCGAAGTTTATCGCCGAGTACGAAACAGATCCAGATATTCGAAACAAGATACGATCGACCACAATGGACACAACTCGATACGACGCCGGTGAAGACGAGGATGGAGCTAGGGCATCGCTGCACTCAGCCGCGGAAGAGCGGAAAATTGACATTGTGAAGTCGTTGCTTGGAGTGGGAGTAGATGTCAACGTCCGCGATGCAAGTAACCGGACACCGTTACACAGAGCCTCGGCCAAGGGGAACGTCGATGTCGTGCGTTTGCTCATCGAGCGGGGCGCGGAGGTGGACTCACGTGATAAGTGGGGGTGGACCCCACTGCACTGCTCATCACGATATGGACACCTCGAGGTTTCGCGGGTTCTTCTCGATCACGGCGCGAACGTGAACGCAAGGAAGCGGAACTATTGGACTCCGATGCACCTCTCAGCACGCAATGGATACCTCGAGATCGTGAAACTGTTACTTGAACGTGGCGCGGACGTACATGCAATAAATAACAAGGGTGAAACACCATACCAAGTATCGCTGGCATCTGGATATGGAGAGATTGCGGATTTAATCCGAGAACATGGTGCGGGTAGATCAAGGTTCGACTGAATTCCTTTTATGTTTCAAATGCGAGGGCTGACTTGCACTTCAATTTAGCCCGTAAGACAGCATGGCTCAAGAAGGAAGCCCCCCTTATTTCATTTTAGTTGGATCGTGACCATCTGAAACATTGCGTTGACTGAGACGACTCAATAGAAGAGTACGAAATTTGTGATAGAGTACGACAAACTCATTGAGTGTATGTGTGGGGTCCCCGCGCCATTGATTATCGATTATCATCCACACGCCGCGTCTGTGTTACTGTCCGGCTCTGAACGTTCTGAACTCCTTTCCGCCAACTGGGAAAACGGTAAATCTGGACGTCCCCTGCTGTCTCGTCATTTTCTTCGACGCTCCGACCTGCTCATCTCCCTCTGTCCGATCCCCTCTACAGGGCATACGCTGTGAGTCGGGACGCTGACCGTTGTCCAGCCAGACGGCTGGAGCCTCCGCGAGGTCATCGACTCGAAGTGGGCGAACAGTAATGGTGAGGTACTTTCCCTTTCTCGTTTCATAAGAAATTTCAGTCATTTTTCTTTTCGAAAGTATACAATTACGATTGAGGAACACCGACTGTAGAAATCTAGCTGACGAAAAGCCGACAATCCGTAGTACGGGTAATACTGTAGATCCGGAGGGAACTCCTCTTCTTCCAATCGTAGACAACGAGAGAAAATGAGAGATCCTCAGCGAGCACATCGGTGACGTAGAGGCCCTTCTTCAAGATGCTGAACAATAAAAAATTTCCGCCATTCGGTACAGTCGAGGTCATTGTGCTCTTCACATGACCTATCGTGTACCTGAACTCGATTCTAAGCTGGTGGAGACTTGATGTTCAGTTCCAGTATGAGCGGGGCTATTTAAGACCTCATTAGTTTTAATCAACGCGGCGGATGAAGTTCTTTTGACATACGATGAAGATTCAGCGCACGGGGAGAGGGACAAAGCCTGAGCCGGGGTTAAAACGATGCTTCTGAGAAACAAACGAGCGGCCCTCAGATCTCAGATCTCAGAATTAGTCTCGGCGATGGCCGGTGATGCACCACTCTGTCAATCTCGATCCCAATGAGCTCGGTCTCCGTCTACCGTCTACCATTTTCAGCCAGCCTTTGTCCTATTATACCCGTTCGCCTACACGTTTACATAGAACTCCTAAAAAATGGCTGATCAACTGGTGAGCCCTTCTTTTCTCCGGCTAACGCATAAACACCCTCTGACCACTCACTCTCAGGCTAATTGGGGTTGCGATGCTAGTCTGAAAGTGTGCACATGCCTCTCTGAATCTCTGAAGATTCCCGCATGGTAATCCAACGGGGGTTGAACAGAACAGATCTCTGGTATGTCACCCCTTGTTCAAGTGGGCACGCGGGTGTGATTTACTAATCGCGATCTGCGCAGAAATCAAGGAGACCTTCTCACGTTTTGATCAAGGTTCACCTTCTTCGCACGTACGGTCACCATCGATCGCTAATCCTGAGAACCCCATGACAGGTGGTGATGGGAGAATCCCGACCTCCGTGCTCAGAGCCGCCATGCGCTCGGTGGGACAGAATCCCACCCAGGCAGAGTTACAGGTCGATGCGGATGGCAATGGGACGATCGACTTTCCCGAGTTTCTTGCGCTGATGGCGCGAAAGACGCGCCTTATAGACTCGGAGGAGGAAATGAAGGAGGCGTTCAACGGTTTCGACAAGGATGGCAAATGGCTTTGTTTCCGTCGCAGAGTTGCGACACGTCATGACTAGTATCGGTAGGGTTTTCCATCTCCTGTTCTCTCAGGCTAATGGATGTATGTATCGCATTTTTTATTGATGGATGATTTCTGCGTATAGGTGAGAGGCTTACGGGCGAGGAAGTCGAAGAGATGTTACGGGAAGCAGACATCGACGGAGATGGCCAGGTCAATTATTACGATGTGTATCCATCCTTCTCTAATCCACACATCTTAAACGCTGTTTCCGTCCTTTCTGCAATGTAGAGTTCATCAAGGTGCACACAATTGACGCCTTTCCTGCTCGTACTTTGTTATCTGACCCGTTATCGATGTAGATCATACTTTAACAGTGATCGCCCCCAAGTGCGAGGAAAGTAGTTGATAATATGTTTTGTATCTCGATAATGTACAGTACGGAACCTATGCTCGTGTTGTTTCGTTGACGGCTCCATGTCTTTTAAAAAAGAATAGATTGCGATGGATCTACCCCTCATGATACTATTCCTGAGACGAACTTTAATCTTTAATGTACTCAGGCCGGAACTACAGTAGCTCCAAACCTTACGCTACCTTACGGTCGATATGTCACCAACATCATACGAATCGTCTAGAGCATAGAAACTTCATTCCACATCCTCGGCATCTATAACAGGTGCACATATGAACTACACAGAGGCTACATACTCGGTCCAGCCTTCCCGCCGGGACCATTACCGTCACTGGGACCCGATAGTCCAGGCCCAGCCATCACCGATGCCACTGACGGTCGAGGCGGCAGCGGATGTGGTCCCGGGCGGGACTGCGGAGCCTGCTGCGGTTGCTGCTGGCCACCCTGGATAGCGGCCTTAGCCGCACGCAATGCGGAAAGGCGATCGACCTTCTGAGATGGTCGCGATGCGAGCGTTGTGAGCATGGACTCCAACGCAGCCAGACTTTTTGAGGCGGGTGTCGAACCGGGGTTGGGGGATGCGGATGTGGGTGCGTGTGTAGAAGATGAAAAAGGTACAGCCTTCGGGCGGGGTGTGGAAGGTGATGAGGATGATGGTTGTTGTTTACCGAGTGGGATATTGATCGACACCCGTTGAGGTTTCGCTGGGGAGGACTGAGACACTGATGAATAATCTATCAACGTTCCGTGAGCACTATAATACATATCATCTCGGACCACATGAAAAGGCATACCGCCTGTCTTTTGTCGTTTAGCTGGTGGGTCCATGTCCATCACAACAGGCGCGTCGTCGGCAGTGACGCTACTCGGCCCTAAAGCACCCTCGCCCAATCTCTCCAGACGGTCCAAAAAGACGGCATAGTGACCCATGTGTTCCGACTTCCACATCAGATCCTTCGTCTCTTTGCGTGCCGCCATGCGAAGCGCGTGTAACGCATCCGCTAGCCGTGAGGCCGACAACTTCTCCTGGAACTCAAAAACGAGAAGTACCATCATTACCAGGTCAATCGGCGCTATTGTTGTAGGTCCGCGGGTCACCTTGAGACAGTTCGGATACGTTACAAGGGTATCGACAAGCAGTTTGTACGTGTGTTGTATCTTCTTCTTCCATGCCGGGTCTAGCGGCGCGGTGTCCTTGAGCCACGTGGCCTGTTGAGAATAGGTGGTAGAACTACGTTTGAGGATCGGCCGAGGGTCAAGTAGGGTTTGCAACGACTGTGCAATCCAACGGAATCCGGCGTCGCGTCGGTCATTAAAACCGAGATTGCGGAGGGACATGGCAAAATCCGAGACTAGCTCGTGTACGAGCGTCTGCCGTGGCGTAGGGGCTTCTGCCTTCATTTTTTCAGCGTTGTTTAGAGCCATGCCTAGTTGTACACGCTGTGAATAGGGTATGTAAAGTTTGCAAAGAGAGAATCGGACACATTTAAGCGTACCCGAAATATCTCGCGTTCGTCGTCCCCCGTTATCTCCATGTACTCGATACAGACAATCTGCTTGTTAGCAAACATCCGCTTGTACTTTGGTGGTAGTTGTTTTCCAGGTTTTCCGGCTTTCTGTTTGTACCAATACTTCCTCTTACTCTCGCTACCACAGATCAGGCCCAGGGTGAAGGACGTAGAATCATACTAACTTACTTGTCTTTATCTACTCAGGCCATAGAACGAATAAGTAGAGCGAATGGACTAGTATCCTGGATTGAAGACATACGGTAAATCTGTCGGGGAGGCTACCGTTGACAAGCGTACGAAGGACGAGAGAAGAGAGACCCACCAAGCCATCCATAAATCTGGAGATTGACCATTTTGCGTAAGTTAAGGAGGTAGTGCCAATAACTGAATAACTTTACTTCTGAATTGAGGTCAAACGTTGCTTGCCGTCGATGCAAACGCGCCGTTCTGTGCCGTCGGGTGACTGGGATACCGCTGGGCATATGCATGAGCACTGAACACGACCGAGGAGTAGGAGAGGTTACCAAAGATGATAGGTGGAATGTAGAAATTTCGAAAAACGGAGTCGATAAGGCCAATTTGCTTTATTTCCGACCATACGACATCTGTCACGCGATGGAGAGGAGTTTAACGAGGAAGAGGCGAGTAGGGAAGCTTCACGTACCGCGTTGATAGTAAGGATCCAAGTCGATTACGCCCTCAATTATCTGGTCTAAGCCAGGATGTTAGGATGGTTCAGAGCGTCGGCGGTTGGACGTACCGTATAATGCCTGTGCTGTGTATGTTGTTGAGCGTGGCGGTCTAAGGACGTTCTTGAAGGAAAAGTCGTCATTGTCTGTTTTCGCGCCTGTGGACTTTTTCTTCTTTGCGATGGGGGTATCGTCTTCCGAGCCTGAAGAATAGTCTGAAGCGGAGGCCATTACAGTACGTGAGTCGTTCGAGGTTTGCTGCGCTCACGAGCTGGTAGGCGTGATCGTGACGTCACAAGACTTAATCAACATCCACGCTTGTGACAGGCGTGACAAGATGCACTCAAGGAAAGCATCGAGTCGAGCTCAACCTCAAGCGAGCAGACTCAGAAGCGCTGCCAATGCCACTTCATCCGTATCGACGACAACAAAACGCGACTCGCTTGCTGCAGAGCTTGAGCGTGGTCTGTCCCTTTCATGCTGTCTTTTAATTGTATCCCTGAGCCACCACAGACCCACAACTCTCCACTGCAAAGAGACAACAGCGTACACATGCGCTAAATACAACCCTCTCTCAGGCGGCCGTTGAACGTAAGCTCGCTGCTGCGGAGACAACGCGCATACAGCTTGAGACGCGTCTGCGCGAGCGAGACTCGGAAATAGAGCGTCTCGATGCTGACCGACGGTGGCTTGCCGAGCGTGAGCAAGAGGAGAGAGAGGAGAAGGAGCGTATTTCGAAGGAGCGCGAGGAAGAAAAAGTGAGTGACAGAACTATCACCTTCCAATTTCACCGTGCACATTCCAGGACAATCTTCCGTCTAGATAAAACTAGAACAGGATATCCGTTCCCTGCGCTCCGCATTGAGCACACTCCAAGAGGACCATGCCGATCTCCAAGACAAATATGATTCACTCTCACACACCACAACCCAAAAGCTCGCCGCACAAGCTGCAGAACTCTCGGCCGCGAGCGCCAAGTCGAGTCCCTCTCCACAGAGGTGCATTCGGCGCAAGAAGCGGCCGCAACCCACAGCGCCGAGGTTTTACGTTTGCAATCTACCCTCGACGCTCAGGCAACCACGCAGACTGACTTCGCGCGACATGAAGCGGAAGAGGCAAGTTGGTCCGTGTTGCGCACCGAACTCACGCGCCAAGCAGAACACTCGCGGCAACTTGAGGCAGCCCACTCTCGCGCAATGACAGAGTTGAACACTTTGCGCGAACGCCACACGGCCATGGAGGTACTCCGCGAGGAGAAACGCGCACTCGAACGACGCGCTGCGGCAGCGGATGAATTGCGCGAGACCGTCGTGCGCCTCGAAGCGGAGGTGGAGGCTGCGCGCGCTGAGCGCGAAGCATGGTGTGTCTCACGCCTTCCGCAAACCTCGATTTCTAATTTTTTTTTAGGGCCAGGAAGGCGGTACCGGATACTCCCGCTGCTACCCCCGTCTCCATCACGCAGAGCCTGTCGGTGCTTCGACTCGAACACGCGCACCTCCTCGAAGAACATGGCGCAGACCGCGCCGCGCTGCGTCGCTGCGAAGCTGAGCTCGCTGATGCCCAGACACGCGAGGTAGATGCCCGCGCGACAGTCGACACGCTCCTCCATGCTGCGCGTGCCGCGGAGGACCGCGCGACGAGGGCTGAGCGCGCTGCTGCGCTTTCTGAGCGGGAAGTCGGATTTCTGCAGGCACTCAACGTACGCTCATCCCACTGTTGTCTCTCCCTTATTATTGCATTCATATTTCTTGCCGCGAATAGGCGAGCTACGCAAGCGAAGAAGCTGCTCAAGACCCAGGTCACATAGACCAGGCCAATGAACAACATATCAAGAACCTCGAGGCGTTGGTGAACGAGTGCAAGGCGCATATACGCGCGCTCGAGACGGAAATCCAAGAACTAGCCAAGCGGCCTGTACTTGACCAGGGCTCGGGTCTCCAAGCTTTACGTGACGAACTATCCAATGAGAAGAACGCGCTACAAGAAGCGCGTCGAGGTATGTCACCAAACCGTTTATTTCCCTTGTCTCGACTCCCGATGACGTGAATTTAAGCGCTGGATGAGAAAGAAGAAACTATGGAAAAGGACAGAGAAAAGATAGAGGAGCTGGAGCAGACGCTATTCGAGCTCCGTGGCGAGATCGGCGCAGGACGACACGTCCCACCTGGCGTGCGGGTGCTTTCTCTGAGCATGAACCCAGCTCAGGAATGGGCAGACCTTCGCCAAGCCGCACTCGACAGACTCAAAGAAGAAAACGCGGCTCTACTCCAACGCCTCTCCACCCTCTCATCATCTTCCTCCACCTCCAATCCCGATCCCGATCCCGATCCCGACACAAGCACAACAACAAAGGAGGAGGAACTAGTGCCACGGGCAAGCTGGTTAGCCGTCTGCGAGCAAAAAGCGCAACTGGAAGAAGAACTCCGTCAAAAGGAGAAGAGGATGTTGAGGCTGCGGCAAGTCTTCACTGCCAAAACTGCCGAGTTTCGCGAGGCGCTCTCGGCGATATTGGGCGTCAAACTCGCGTTTTACGATAATGGACAGGTGCGCGTTACGTCGCAGTATGATCTCGGCGCCGCTTTTGTCTTTCAGCCTGCGAAAGCTTCTTCTGGAGATGGGGCGGGGACGGGGGCAAGGATGCAGCTTGTGGCGCAAGGTGAGGGTGGACCGCAGGAACTTCCACAGCTGATGCGGAATTGGGTGGAGATTGAGCAGAGTATACCTTGTTTCTTGGCTAGCGTTACTCTCGAGTGTTACGACAAGTGGAAGCGGGAGCGTGAGTAGACGGGGGCCAGGGGCTTCATGTGTGTATCTATCTATCTTGTCACTACTGTCATGCCAGTAATTACCGTCACCCAATCATTCATGCTTAACTTTATATATGTGACAGATAGCATTTAAGTATGGTAATTTGATATCAATGATGTCTAGTCGCTGAGTGTCAGTCGGACACCAGGCATGGAATGGTAAATCTACGTCGCCCGTAACGTCCACCCCAACCCCGCGGGTGGCGACGCCACTGTAATTAGTCGACACGCACACGCTTAGTCCCATTCGCCTTGCCGTTCTCATGTTTACCGTTTTCAACGGCGTGTGCGGCAGAGGCAAAGTAGTCCAACTTGGCCGTAGGATCCGCGCGAATCGTTTTCGCGCCCTCCTTCCAATTCGCCGGACAGACTTCCCCATGTTCATCCTAATTCCATTACCGTTAAGTACCCCATGAAGAAAATTACTACAGTAGAACCAAAAAAAAAAAAAAAAAACTCACAGTGAACTGGAACGCCTGTACGAGACGCAGCGCCTCGTCCACCGAACGTCCAACCGGCAAATCGTTCATGGTGATCTGCCTCAGAACGCCCTTGGGATCAATCAAATAACTAGCGCGGAGCGCTATGCCTTTGTCCTCGATTAAACATCCGTAGTCGCGCGCGACTTGCATGTTCCGGTCTGCGAGGAGCGGGATGCGGAGATTGGGTCCGAGTCCGCCCGCTGTGCGGGGTTGTTCTGCCCATGCGTGGTGCGAGTATTCAGAGTCTGTAGAGATGGCTGTTTCGTTCCGTCCGCCCCGAGTAAGTTTACGCGTCAGTTCACAGTTGTCAATCGCGGGGCACTGGGCGCGTGATATATATATATATATGTGTGTGTGCGTGTGTGTGGCACGAGCTGCACGTACCGAGCACGGTGGTATTGAGACGCGCAAAGTCTGGAAGCGCGTCGTTGAATGCTAAGATCTCGGTTGGGCATACAAATGTAAAGTCACTACGAGGCGTGGTGTGAGTTTAAATACGGACTGTTGTGGGCAAGGGCGGCAAGGGACTCACAGGGGGTAGAACATCAGAATCACCCTTTAAAGTTTCGTTTCGACGCGTCAGATACGGCGGACCATAGAGTAATTATATACAGCACTGTACCATTGCCCGGTGTAATCCGACAGCGAGACCTGTTTGAACCCACCGTCGACGAGAGCAGTGACGGAAAAAGCAGGTGCGGGGCTCTGAATGACAGGAGACATCCTTTGGGCAGAAAGAAAGGTGACGCGTGAAAGGTGGTGGCACGACTCATTTCTATTTTTTATATTAGCGGTGTTAGCGGAGAACCAGCAGGATGGCGGCGACGGGACGTGCATCGCGATGGAGACGCGTCTCTTTGCTTTGGCATTATTTACACACACTTGCTAAGTTAGCTGTTATTAGCTGTTCTACCGTCCTTTAAGGGTTGTGGGTTATGTGCAGTAAGTACACTGGCGCTGGTTTTAGTGAGAGAGAAGCGTATAAGTCAACTATTTTATGATGCAAAGATGACCCCAGTAAAGAATGTGGGTGTAGCAGATAAAAGATGAATATCCGAAAGAGAGAAGAAAAAAGAAAGAATTTCTCTGCACTTGCTCACATCACGTTCTAAATCGTCCTTTCGCAAGGCATATAAAATAATTGGGGGCTGGGGGTTATTGGAAAAACACCCTAAATAGAAAATAAATAAAAAAGCAATGGAGGTGAATGACTTTAAAAAAGGGAGGGGGCGGTCCCGCCGACTTTTTCTTCTTTATGGTGGTTTCATTTTGGTGTGTTCAATCGACGCGTAGTACCCATTCACCTTGCTCGAGCTCCCAACGGGAGCCAGAAGGGAACGCGATGCATCGTAAAGCTGATCCTAACGATCGTGATCGCGTCCAAAGCGCCAGTCGTGAGGGTCCTTCCTCCGTCTCGGCAACAGTCTTAGCGGTCCGCTCAGCGCGTAACCGAAGTGTGTGGAGCGCGCACACGTTGGGCAACAGTGTGGCCACCTGCTTGTACAGCACCTGCAATGCAACCTAAAGAAGAATAAAAACATGTCAACGATCAAACGCTACAGAGGGTAGACGGGAGAGAGGAAACGTACCTCATCAGACGTGCCTTCAAGTTGCAGTTCGAGCACCTCTAAGCCTTCACCCGTCTTGGCCAATGCACCCAGTAACCGTCCTCTAGTCCTCCTATCCACATCCGCCGCCAAAACCAATTTGAGCACCTTCACCTGACCGCCCCCAGCCCCGAACAAAGCCCCAAAGATGGCCGCAGGCCGCAACCCGTCATAAAGCGTGCTCGTCACACGCAGCGTCACCTGCCTCAGCGTCGAAAGTCGCCCGTGCGCCAAAGACACGGCGAGACCGGGACTAGCGTCGAGCGAGATGAGATTGGGTATCGCTGCTGAGTGCACTTCGCCTGGTCCTGGAGGCACGCCGATAAAGTTGGGAAGTGAGAGATGTTGGATCGTGGGGTTGGAGACGAGGAATTCATCAAAGAAGGAAAAGGGGAGCGTATCCGCCAACAGGGTAAGATGTGTGAGCCCCCTCGTTACCCCTACCGCCGCCGATGACGATGACGACATCGCCGTTATGGCATCGAGGAGATCCGTATCGTACGTGGGTAACGTAAGGTTCTTCAAAGCGCGCATTGAGCGCAAAGCAAGCGCCAGAGCGAGCTGGAAAGATGCGCCGTGCGCGGGTGGATAAGCGGGTATGACGAGGGTCGTGACGAGCGCGGCGAGATGGGGCGCCGTGGCAAGTCGGACCATACATGCGTCTGTGTCGTCGTCATCTGAGCTGGAGAGCACGAGGGTGCGGTAGAGCGCGAGTTGTGCGGCATTGCGGAAGCGCCGGGAGACGAGGGATAAGGCGGGCAGGTCGGTGCGGGGGACGTGTGGGAAGAGGAGTGATAGTGGTATTGGTGGGTTTTGGCGCGCTCGGAGTCGGGCGTGGCGGGGTGTGCAGGGTGTGCGGGGTGTGTGAGGGACAGAGGAAGGGGTGTGTCGTGTCAGAGGTAGGAGGAAAATATCTTTTGGCGGCGGTGCTGGTGGTTCTGAATCTGAATCCGACTCTGTATATGCAGCTGGCCTTGGCCTGGTGGCAGTACTAGTGCTGGTGTGGGTGTGGGTGTGGGTGCTGGAGAGGCATCGCTGACGGTGCTCAGGCGTGCGGGCGAACTGATCGTGCGCGTACGTCGCGCTGTCGGGTGCTGGCAAAAAGACGGAGGAGGGACGGATATCAATACCGATTCCGGACTAGCTGCAATCGTCGGTGATCGAGGAAACACTGGACTCCGCGGAGAGGGAGGAAGAGGAGCGGTTGGAGGCGGCGTTGGGGGAAGGGGATAGTCACGTTCCAGGGCGGCAATTTCAAGGTCAGAAATGCTACTAGCGCGCCGCCCTAGACCGCTTGGGGGCCGGATATCAGGCGAAGGCGGCGACGGGGACCTGCTAGGCGAGCGGGGCCACGGGATAGAGGAGATGTGCTCGACGGCGGTATGTCGATTTTTCCGTCCACTCCTTGAGGTGTGGT
Source organism: Russula aff. rugulosa BPL654 (assembly GCA_022496225.1). Lineage (NCBI taxonomy): Eukaryota > Fungi > Basidiomycota > Agaricomycetes > Russulales > Russulaceae > Russula > Russula aff. rugulosa BPL654. The sequence goes on along the minus strand of WTXE01000286.1, from coordinate 8,975 downwards.
GTGTGGCCGAGGTGGTGGTGACCGAGGTAGAAGTGGAGGTGGACGGGGTGCGCATACGAGTGCTAGTACGGCCCCTTCGGCTCAGACTGCCTCCGCCGCCTGTACGTAAATGGAATTTGGAAACGATTGTGGAGACACGTCTGCGGAGGGATATGGACATGGATGACTGGGAGTTGGACGAGATCGTTGAAGGAGAGTGCTTGAGACTGGGACTGGGAGAGTCTTTGAGGGCATCGAGAGTCGGTCGAGGTCCACGAGGGGAAAGGCCGTGCGGATAAATGAAGGGGCCATTATTATTATTGGACAAGTGGGGCCTTGTGATGCTCACTGCTGAGAGAAAAAAGAGAGTGAGATGAAGAGAGTGTGGCTGTGGTGGTGGTGGTGGTAGTGGTGTAGGGCGGGGCCTGCCAGCGCTGCTGCACACGAAGGGTAGGAGAGAAAGAGAACTGGATAACGAGAACGGGAACGGGAAACCAGAACGAATAATAGCAGGCCGGGAGCTTACCCGTTTGTACGTGATTTTCAATATGATCGGTCGTGAACCGATCTCTCCATCTCAGATCTTCTCTCTCTTGTGGCCTGAACTCGATCTCTCCGTCACAAAAAAAAAAAAAAATTTGCACATTATGCACATGCACACATCAATGTCCTGTACGGTGAGTGCGGCAGCGGTGGCGGTGCAGCAAGCGCGGGATGAAAGTATCATGCTTTCATCGTGTCCCCATTTGGGCTGCCTGCAATACAGTAGGGGATCCAAGCCGCGGTCGTGGTGGCAACTTGGGAGGATGTCTTTCACTTTAGACGCTCCTCCACTTGATCCCATCACATCCCGGCAACGCCCGACTAACGTTCATTCCACCAACCCGACCAACGTTCATCTCCATTTATTTTTATCTACACTCTATAGTGGCTCGCTAACGCCATCGACTCGGCTCGCGTCCGTGCTGGCATATGCGCCGCTCGCTTGAGACGGCCGCCCATGTGTACACTTTTTATCAACATCTTATTCTCATACTGTACTGCCACAATCCCACACACAATTCGTATCATCAGAACCAATTTATGTTAGAACTTTATAACTTCGGTTATGTTGCACTATATTTCAATTGTATTGCATTTATTAAAGTTAGAATACATTTCACGTGATTATAACCATTATAATTTATTAATGATTTGTTTTTGACTTCACGTCATTTCACATTCACACAGAACCAAGCGCCGTCTCGTAAGGCTCGGTGGATACGAATGCCACACTCACACACTCATACAACAAGTTGTTACTTATTTAATACGTTGTTGTGCGCACTGTCCCCACTCTTCCCAACAACACTCCATTACTTGTACCTACCATACAGTACAAGTCGGCCGCCGAGGGCAAGATATCCAATAACAATAACTCAAGGGAAAGGAGCGGTACAGTAGTGAGGGTATCCAACTAGGTTTCATCATTCTCATCAGCGCCAGCTCGTCGTCCCAATCAACTGCACTCCTGATGCAGGCGTCGTGTCCTGCCTGTTCGGATCCGATTCCCAAACGATCTTCAAAGCCAACATGTCAGTGAGATGAAGAGAAACAGAGCGCCAAAGAGCACGCCCAAAGGAATACCGTACACTTCCGTCAGTTTCTTTACGGATAAACTTGTACTCGAACTCTGTGTTCGGCGGCAAGTACACTGTTGCGCCCCATATGGGGTAATTGGTCGGATTCAGCGGGATCTATACCTCGCAAGTATTTATCAGTGATCACCGTCATCTCTCAATCAGCGATGGGCCCACGCACCGCGTTGGACGTGTCCCAATTACCAAGCCCTGGCAAACTGCCCACCACAAAGATATTCTACCCACGCTAATATCAGCATCGTGACCGCTTAGAGCCACTGGCTCTGAAACAACAAGTCGAGCCAAAAAAACGGCCGCCGCTCACCTCGCCGAATGTAGTCGTCGCGTTTTCAGAGAATATGACCGACACCTGCTGTGGCGTCAACGGAACTGGCGCTCCAACGCCCATCGCACCTGTTTGCACAGCGATTGCTTGTCGCGGATCAATGGTCACATTCAAGCTACCATCATTCCCGACCGAGAATCTGCAAAAACCCTCACACACGTTATGAGAGAGCATACATATAAGAGGACGTCACATACGCGGTCCCACTACAAGTCCCCTGGTTGCTCAGGCCCTCTATAACATTGCAGTATGATCCGGCTGGTAAGCCCGTCGCAAATGTTGCGCTCCATGGGGTATCCATGTTGTTGATAGCTACAAAGCCAAGTGAACCTGTATGATGCCACGTACGTTATATGTGAGCAAGCCGTCTGAACGAAGAAGAGAATGGAGATAATGTCATACCGCGGGCAAAGGCGATCTGTTGGGACGAGGACGCGACCCAGCCCGTGAGCGGGGCGTCGCCTACTTTATTCCGGAACCCGACCATGCCGGCGATGGCGGGCCAGCGGTGCTGGCAAAACCTGTGCATGTACAAAAGTACCGTTACCCATCTGGCACACTTGTTGTTATTGCGGCCTGTGTGCTCACCATCTGATAACATCGACGGTATCCCAGCAGGTTCCCGCTCCTGGAAGAACACCCCCAGAGAGTTTATGTAAGGGGGATGGGAAGAGGGAAAATGCATAAGCCGTACCACCGTTCGGTGCTCCAGCGTCTGTGTTGTAGAAATTGCTGTAGCTCGATAGTACAGAAGGTGTGCCGTATGGATGAGCGCTGCGCGAAAATGGACAGACAAATATCGTGAGAAACATGTCCCTGAACAGACGAGGGGCAGTGGAGGAACATACAGGGAGAAGACGGTGGCCAATATGTACGTATTTGAAGGCGAGTACGCATTGAGGGAGTTAGAGTTCTAGGCCAAGCGAGATTAAAACCCATTATCGAAAAATGGTGATGGTGTCTTACTCGCTCGGTATCGTGATTGGACACGAAAACGTTTGCGTCCGAACCCGCTACCCAGCCTCGGTCATCGAGATTTTGCAATGCTGCTATGCCACCTTGTAGAAACCCTTGCTGTAAAGCGGTGGTGTAACGGAACCTATAGTAGCAATGATGCGTTGAAATGAGCTGCTGCATATAATTGAAGTGTCGATTTTTTTGGAGTTTTCTCACTCTTGAACTTCGCCATTTCCGTATACATATCTGGCGTGACCGCCTCTCCAGCGCCCCAGATAACCTATATAATGAAACAAAAACGAGCAAAAAGAATCAGTCAGACATACAGGGCACGAAAGCTAAACAAGGCAAAAACGACGCTAGGTCTCTTACTCACCTCCTGAGTGATGAACGGTGTAGTTGTCAATCTCGCCGTGATATTGGCAATGTCGTCTGGCTCAATGTCTACGGAAAGAGCAAGACATATTAGAAACAAGATGTTAAAATAAAAATAAACAGAGGGAGACATACGCTTCGCCGCGTCCAAACGTAGTCCGTCGACTCCCAGAGAGATGAGATCATTCGTAAACGCCGCAAGCTCCTCACGAACGTATTCCGTTTCCGTTGCCAGACTGGTGCGCAATATATCGAGTAAGAGATTGAGAAGAGGGGGGCGTAGATAAAGCAAAGCAAAACCGCCTTGTCAACACCCTGTGCACGATGACCTCGTATCATACGTACTCAGCAAGCCCTTCGAGCTGGCAGGTCCAGACTTCCACTGCATTGTCATAGTTGACGATATTGTCGCCGGGTTCGAGGCCACAATGGTGGAAATTCGAATTGTTGTAAATACCGGGATAATTGTAATAGGTAAAGTCTAGGAGCGCAAATCGACTGTAAGTGAAAGGAGGAGCAGACGAGGTGAGACACGAACTGCTTCCTGCAACACCAACCCCAGAATTTTGCGCCGTCATATGGTTCCATATCGTATCTGGATACATACAAGAAAAGAAAGACGCGTCAACAAGATTTCATGTGGGCGAGAAAGAGTGGCGAAAGGTTTCTTTTAGACTGACCGGCTATGACTTTGACGCCAGCCGCGTGACATGCAGTGATCATGTTCTGGTACTGGGTTTGATCACCGCGTTTGGACGTGAGGATGTACGAAACGGGCTGATAATCCGTCCACCATTCGGAACCCTGAATATGTTCCTGCGCAGGGCTCACTGAGGGGAAACACGCCAGCGAGGAACGAGGAAGGAGCATCGTCTCGTCAGGTTCGATTCGTTGGGATATACTACTTTGTTTACTTCACCTTGGACATATCCGTAGCCAGCTGGACCGAGATAATTCGTACATTCCGCAGCGACGCTATCCCAATCCCATTCGAACATCTGGGCGATGACGTCTGACCCGAGCAACGAGCGATTCGTGGTGAGCCCAGCTGCATCTTATCAAGTACAGTAGTTGTGGGTGCCTTACCATTACTGGCGGGTTGTTGGTGCCCTTGTGGCCTATAATGGCGGGGTGTTGGTGCCCTGTGTGGCCTCTACTGATATGAGGTGTCGCGTGCACGAGCACGAGGAACGCGAGGATTGAAAAGAGAGACTGGAAGCGCGCCATCGCTCGAATTCGTTCGTTCGCAACGTTGGCGGCAGGTAAAAGAGTGTGAATGTAAAAGATGAAGGGGGTCCTGTCAACTTTGACCGATCTGGCCCATTTTAAGTAGGACCATTGGTCATGGTCTGAAGGCTATATCATCTTCGACAACCGCGGCTGGCACTGATGAGGGGGTGGCTGACAATTTGATCCCAAACAGGTACAAAGCCTCGCCAAGCGCCGTACGCTTGTTTCCGAAGTACATCTTGGCCCATGTGGGTTATTCATTGTCACGAAGGTTGATGATGCTCTTCGCAGAAGAAACCCGACAAACATGAACGCAGTCGAAGCCCGCGGGTGCTCGCTTCGCAGCCAGACACGTCTATTTACAAATTTCCCAAGTGGCGTGGATGTTAATATGGATATTCCTGAATGGCGGCGTGATAATTATGGGCAATGTAAGAAACAGGACGCGTCTTCGCGCTTTCAGCTGTCAGCCATCAGCAAGAATCACTGTTGAGCCATAAAAGCATCATGAACGCTTGAATACGTTACAGTAATTTTGGATAGCTGTACATAGTATACAGTAGAGTGTCTTACCCCCAGAGTCCGTATATCACCGTAAACCAAGTGATCGACCCTGCCAGCAGAAGAAACAGTGCCTGTCTACCCCTGGTCGTCTACTGTAACCGAGACATAATTAAACACAATTCACGATACAGAACTGACCATGAAATGTATCACGCACTCGCAGTGACAAACCGGTATTTTTGTCCTTGTTCACACATGGTGGTACCGGCCGAGTATGGCTGCGCGCTGCATAGGATGATTGAACACTGTTCAAAGGTCAGTCAGGAGGGCAGGTACGAGACCTCCAAGCGATGACAGTGGTAGCCGAGAAAAAGGTCCGAGTCCGAGTCGGGTTAGTGCGCGTTACGTCTGGCGAGGGTGCCAAACACATGCACGCACTCAGGACTGCAAGTTCTTTCCACCAGGTCTTTGATATCATGTCGTCCCCCTTTCTGTGCATGTGTCTTCCAAGACCACTCATACTGACCCGCCCTTTGCTGTTATATCATCATCATTCCATCAGCGCCGCAACCAGCCGAAATGCCCGCACCAACGGCCGAAAGAGCTGAATCATGCAGCTTAATGTGTGCTGGGCGTATCAGCGTTGTCACTTCTGATGCAGGGTCTGGTATCTTACAGTACTACTGGGTTGCGCCCTAATCTGTGCTAATCTTAGTTTGCGTGTGAACATGTGAACTGTGAAGAGAAGGCCAACTTCAAGCTTACAGTGTCCCACCCTAAACCCATATCGCACTCACACCCATCCATCATGTCCGATCCTTCCGACGTGTTGACCGTTGGATCATCCTCTCAAATCGGTGCTGCAGCTCATTCAGCGTCAAGCTCCCCATCTCGACCTCCCACCGTCATCACCTATTCCTATGCCTCGCGATTTGTGTACGTTACCCCGGCGGAGACCCACGATGTGCGTCCTCTTCCCATCTACCCCTTTGCCAAGTTTGCCCCGGGCAAACATTTTACTGATCGACCTTCTTGATGTGTCCAGGGTGCCATCGATATCGCCAAGGAGTCCTTCCGGGAGCTCAAGGACGTCGAGCGCGAGCGAATCAGCTTCGAGATCAGAGTCAAGGTCATGAACACGCAACAGCCCAGGACCGCAGAGATCTGGCGGACGGCCTGGCCTACGGTGGTAGCGCTGCTCTCCCAGTTCGAAATCATGGAGATACGCGTCGCGCCGGTGGCCCCCCATGGCCAGACTGGGGTGGCACTTTCCAGTTCCCAAGCTTCGGCCGTTGAGCCACCTCCTTATGCTCCCGAAAAAGGCAGATATTCGGATTCGCAGACGAATATCGCTCCGTATGGGTCACAAACCCCAAACTTGCAATCGCCCTCACCGCCATCCCTTGTAACACGTATTATGAACCTTCTTACTCCCAAGTCTTCTCAAAGTCGTCCCTCCCCTTAGCTATTCGTCTGCGGAGAATCACCGGGCTTCAAGCTTCAAGCTTCAGGGTTCACTTCACTAATGCATGTTGCTTCCCTTGCCCGTGCTGTATTGACTCGAGGCGTTGGAAGTGCGGTACAGGTGCTTGTCAAATGAGGGTCTTTGTAATGCCGTATTCCAATGTTGTACTATAATGTAAAGCAAATGCGATCTTGAAATGGACAGGACAAACGCTCTACTCATGCTGTTCATGCGGCTACTGGTCCAGGCATACATTACGACTAACAGCAGTCCACGCTGGCAGACAAGGTCGAAATTTTCGATGTTGGTGGATCTGTATGACTATGCATCGCACAGTATGACCACTGGTTAGCTATATACAGTCGATATATAGTATCAATGTCAAATCTCCTAGCGATGATATACGATAGACAAGGAGGTAAGAATCGGAGTCAGAGTCGCTCGTCAATCGTCCGGACGGCTTCCTAACTTCGGGCCCCGGCTGCGGTGACGATCGTCACGTACAGGATGTAACTTCCAAACACATGATGCAAACGCAATTGCAACTCATCATCCCCATCGTCCTAATCACCTGCCGGATCGCGCCCAATGGTGCACGAATCGCCGTCATTCTCATCGGGACTTGTATCCGTTCCCACATCATCGTCTACCACCCCACATGGGCATCCCGTATTTACATGTATTGATACCCAAAATGTAGGTACACCCGAGGAGGGGGACGGTGGGCGCGTTTAATCCTGAACGCTGAACTCAAGAACAGTTTGATCATCGATTCGAGCACGGCGCTCTTCCGAGTCGGATAGACTTACCATTGGGCATCAATGTATCCCCACGCTTGTGGGAGGAAATAAATTGACGCGGAGTAAGTTACAATCTGTCCATTAGATAAGGAAAACCCATCATCTGGCGTCTGGGAACTAGACAGAGGCATCGCCGCTTTGGGGTTTGCAAGCTGTCAGTGCCACCAACGACGAGCAAGCCGAAGTTGGCTGTGGCAAACGCCCAAGGACAAGCTCGATGCTAGACCGTGATGCGCCGCCAATGCCCTGAATCAGGCTGGTGGGCAGGCACCTCCAAGTCCAAGCGCCAGTGGTGCGCTGCTATATGCTGAGACATGGGTTGTGTCGTGAGCTCCCACCCTGCCTAGACCTGAACCTGAGCTTGTATTCCCCGAACGAGATCGGGAGCGATCGGCGCGAGGAAAGTTGCGCTACCATTGCGTGGGCCAAGGGAGATGCCCTACGACTCGGCTGAGAAGACGACGGAGAAAGTAGGCCAGCTGAGTCTTCGTGCTCGCGCGCCTTGAACGAGCCATCAGGTGACGGTCGTCCCGAGCGGGGTGCACGGTCGTCCTCGCAGTCAGACTCTGGTAAGACTTCCGAGCCAATTGCTCTGACGCAGCTGCCGACGGCGTCTCTCGAACGCCTATCGTGGTCTCATTTCCGTAAGACTGCCCGATGTAGGGGAGACAGTGTTTGGCCGTCGAGGGGCATTGGCAGCCACCTCCGGCAGCTGGATGGCGTGGGAGCGTACCGTGTACAACCTGGGGGCTGGCACGGCGAAGTGGGCGAGACGGCCGAAACGGGAGAGTCACCAGAGGGCGAGAAGGAAGCGGTCGTTGTCTCCACATTGCCTGTGCTACACGTCTCGCACGCGGGCTGCCATGCCCATGCCCCTTGCCCCCTGAGATTGCGCAAGTGCGACTTTGAGTTTGAGTTCTAGAGATGGTACGCAGACCCGCATGCGTAACGCCCATCATACGCCAGAAAGCTCGATCTAGTTGTATGGAATGCCTATAATGGTTAGCGAAAAGCTGTTTCGAGCATACAGTACGTGAGTCACCCCAGCGACTCCCTCTTTCCTCGTCGCTTGATAGAATCGTTACTTTATTCAACCCTTTCAACCCTACTTGTACCCTCTTTTTCTTAGGAGTGTGTGATGCGATCTCGCCCGTTGCGGGGACCCCGGACCTGACAGTACGATATACGTAATGGAGCTGACTCGGAGTAGCATTCAGGGAGACGTCTCGATAAACTTTTATACGGCTACCAAGGAGAAAATACAATTTGTCTAGCCCCTTCAATCGAGTCGGATTGGGTGATGCAGAACGTGCTGAGCCTACGTAGCTGCATTTGAAAGTGGGGACGCGTGCTCAGTAAGGCCTGTGGTGTGGGGCCCGTTCAGCAACTCAGTTTCAAACCAGCACCCGCCAAAATTGCTGGTCCAGTTTCGAAAACACGAGTTTTGCTAAAATTGGATGTGATTAGGCAGGCGGCTGGTTTTGAAATCAGGGTTGGTAAACGGGCCCTAATAAGCCTCGTTGCAGAATGAAGTTGTCCGTAAACAGCGCCCAGGTTAGGGCGACTGAGATAGTTCCCACAAGCGTAAAGGCGAGATCACACGAGGGAAACCTCTCTCTCCAACTACATCCAACACTCGTCGCGACATGGGTCTCTGCTTATCAACTACCTCTCGCCTTCGATCCGCTAAAGGAACTGGG
>WTXE01000285.1:0-31570 GCA_022496225.1 Russula aff. rugulosa BPL654 | reverse complement strand
GCCTTGGTGCGCCAGCTGCAAGCTGTGCCCGTGCCGCATCGGTGACGGGCAGGTCCCTTTTGTTGTGGTATTATTTCTAACATCGTCCTCCTTTTCCCCCACGACACATGCCAGCCTCCCATCCTGGTCATTGCATCCGACGCATTCTTATCAACTCTCGTATCAAATTACACCCCACATCAAGGCTACGCTTTCCTTTGGCTTAGATCCCCATGTTCAAGTTGCGCTCGCCTTGACTCGCAGTGCTTTCTCTTCCTCCTTGCAAAGGTTGTTTTTTACTTCTTTTTTTATATGCTTCGTTCTGTACATACTTTGATGGGCTTCGATCCCATTTTATGCTAGCGACAGTGTACAAGCTCTGTAGAATAGAATATAGTCAAATTTGATCAAATCTGACGTCGTTCTATCTGTCTCACCTCACTCAACGCATTTCTGACTGGGAATTATTCATTCATTGAACATCAACCATCTCGGTGTCATCACCCGTGTCGGTGTCATCACCCGTGCGGTGTCATTACCCATGTCGCTGAAATCAGCCATCTCAGAGTCATCCATGGCCTGTAAGTACACCCATAAGCACAACAATAAGAAGAGACAGAAATTCATCGATCCACATACCGGTGGTATAACCGATGAGATAACCAATGGGTTTGCCGCATCAACCGGTGGTTTAACCGATGAGGCAGCCAATCGCTTTGTTACATCAAAAGTCTGGGAATCGGTAATTGACTTTGCGTTAGAATGCTGCATCCCTTCCACTTTACGGAAGATTGTTTTAACACGGCGGTGCATGAATTCTTCGTCTTTGTTGTCAATCATGAATTTGATGATTAAACGCGGAACGCCTCGTTAAGGTAGTATAGGTCGCTTCGAGGATCTGGAGGATCTGACTCTGGAAGCCAACGTCTGTCAATAACAAGAAGTCGGCGAGATCCATCGATCAAAGGTCGCAAGGGTTCATAGAATGAATGGGTGAGGTTGGAGGGCGTACGCTTGCTAAGAATCTCGACGAGACTTTGTCGTTTCTCGGAGTCTCCTAACAAGCCGGACCATGAGAACGAATCGATCGTTTCCTTGGCACAATCTACAGGCTGCGCGACCATAGCCCAGTACAGAAGAAGCCAAAAAACGGACTCGGTATCGTGTTCGAGTTCGTGCCTCCACCCGTCGTCTCGTTCATTAACATCAATCCGTTTTGGTTTAATGTCGAGCTCTTTCGCCCGGGGGAAACTCTTAACTCGGTCCGGGTGGACCTTAGCATAGGAATCAGGATAGTCGGGAATTTTAGGAACGGGGCGTAAACGGGTGCCATGTATCTTCCCCGTTCAACAGCTCGTGCAGTAAAAAGAGGTGTTCCCTGGTAACAATGAGAGTGAGGGCAGCTTACGGACAAGGGTCGGCACGCAACTCACCGTTCGGTGGATTTGCTTCTCCTTGACATTCGCCTCAGGTTCTAAGTGCTCCGCAAGGTTAAAGTCAACAAGGAGCATCGATGTTTTCAAGGGATCGTTGCTACGTTCAATCTTTGTTAGCGACTATCCAATTTTGGCTTCTATATATACATACCTATCGCCCATGAGATACTTGACATAGCAGAGCGGCAACCCGTTGGTCTCCACCTCTTGCCTAGGAAGGACAGTTACGGTGTTCGGCTTGCAGGTGTCCGGCTTCAGCGAGCGGTTTGACGAATTCTCGACATAGAGCACGTTTCCTGAGCTGATATCGCGATGAAGGACCTTGCGGTGGAGCCGCAAATACCGCAATACTTGCAAACATGTCAGCAAATCACATCGCAACAGAGATTCGAATACCTTCTAGAACGTCGAACAACGTCTCCAACACTTTATACAGTGTGGGGATACTCGTAAAGTGGGATCCACTTTCTCGAAGACCCAAGCGCTGCTTGCACCTTTCTTCAGACTGAGGATGCTCAATTTTTTCGCCATATACGGCCACCACCACGCCAGGCACCCGCTCCGGATTATGAACATACTCGTTGAGGATTGTTATTTCTTCAAAACGTCTTTTGACTCGGCAAAGCTGATCTTTGAGGATGGTGAGATCGTCGCCTTTAACTTTGCAGTTTGGATTGGAGAGAACATGTGTACGAGTTGCGAAAGGATTTCTGGCATATATGGAATAAAAACCAGGACACACTTTCGTTCCTCCCGGATAAGTGATCTTTATGGTATACCTTGCCGTGGTGTCTTTATCAAACTCGGTCTTGATATACGATGGATCTGCGAAGTCGCCAGGTTCATACAGGCGATATATGAACGCATATAATAACTTGTTAAGGTCTCGGTCGTTCCATTTGACATCGAATCGCCGTATACCTTCGCCGCCAATCCCAAAAAGGAATGTGACCTGTTGTTGTGTTTTGGAGGAAAGCAGCAGGCCTTGGGCAACGTAGAGGTCGGGTCTAGCCAAAAGCAGGTAGTGGAGATATGAAAACGCATGTTGCATCTGGTCGTCATGGGTCTCTCCCTTTGATGCCGACTCCCCTGCAAGACAGATAAACGGCCAGTGCACAGTACCCTTCTTCTCCTTCTCCTCCTTCTTCCAGTGGTCCTCAAGGGCAGCCGTGATGTCGGGCCTGCACGCGGTGTCCGTAACGTGTCCACGTGGTATATTGTTGTTCCGTGTCCCGGAACACTAGGGTATCGCGCTCTGGAAATCTAAAGTGAAAATGATATGTCGGCAAGAAAACCAAGTACAGAAACAGGTAGTGCTCACTCTGGTCCCTTATAAATTTGGCCACTATATTGGCCAATTCGAGAAAATCTTCCTTTCCTCCCAAACATCCGTTAGGAACCGGCGGGCACTCGGGGGGAGTTCGACATTCAAAAACAGGAGAAAGCTTTCCTGGTTTTCAAATGGTTCCCGCACAAATCGATCATCCGAACCGAATTTCTGATATTGCTCGCGGTTTTCGGGAAGAAATACTTATGTAATTTGTTAACCGGGGATGACTTAGCATATTTGAAGGAGCCCGGGTCACGAGGAGGTGTATGTGGGCCTGAATGGGGAGAAGTCGCAAATGGTGTCGACATGGTCGTTGTAAAGCAAAAGCAAGTGGAGGTAAACGTCACGTCACGTCACATTGCAAGTTGGCGTGATTTAGCGGTTGTGTGACGCACCGAAAAAGGAGCGTTACCGGACCGTTGGTTTCCGGTGGCACGTGCCAGTGTAGTCTACGAAATTTATGTTGATAACTTGTTTGATAAGCGTTATAAGAGTCGAAAAAAATGACATTTATTATGTAAAGAAATATGGAAACATTTCTATTGTGCATTAATTAATTGTACAGTAACTTAACTAATGTGGCCCGTTTGCAAAGGGGGAATGTTGGAAGAACGGTGCGCGCATGCATCAGCAAAAGATCCATCTGCTTGAAAATGGCTTAAAAGTCCTTAAAATGGCTTTTTAGCGTCCCAAGAGCTCTCAAGCTAAATAAGCCCATATTTTTTTGTTTTTTGTTTTAAGCATAACTCAGTCAATTCTTGTCCAATTTGCATGCTTAAGGGCTCATTTGAATCGCATTAAAAAGGGCTACGTCATGAATACATAGAATTTGCAATATTCCCACATTTTGCCATTTCAAGCTAAATTAAGAGGAAAAAAGCAAATGGATCTTTTGCTGATGTGCGGGAAAACGAGCGGGGTATATTGCGGTCTGGGCGAGGGTTGTGGGCAAAAGCGTGAGGGGGCCTGGGTGTAAATACATGCACTATATACTGGAAAATGTGTCTATGGCAGCATGAATGGAGGGGAATATAGTATGACATTAAAAATGGGACTAAGGGGACTAGGGCGCTGGAGCACATGAAGCGAGCTGCGCGAGCTCGATTTCAACAGGGAAATGTGAAACGTAATAGGATTGGCCAACTACGCCTATGCAAAGCTCAGGCAAACATACAACATATGCTACCTCGTTGGCTCGTATACTGCAATGTAAAGAGTGTGAATAAGAAAGGATTGTGAGGTGTGACATGTGTGCTGCTGCTGTCGCTGCTGCTACATGCTGCTGTTGCAGCTGCTACTGCCACTGCAATGGGGGAAGCATGCCAGGAGGGCACGTGATAGGGCACGTGCGTCGTGTTTAGGGGGAAGGCGCGGGGGCATGGGCATGGAGCGCAGACATTCACGCTGAATCGAGGTGCACACAAGTGTCCGGAGGGGGGGGGGGGGGGGGCACCTCTGGCTCCTGGATGTGCTTAGCGCCTGCCTGCTTCACATGTGCGCCCTCCACAGGTGTCCCCTGAACACTGACAGGGTCCTCTGCATGGATAGATCCCCCTTTCCTGGTCATGAATAAGCTGCCGACTTTCCGGGAGGTCGCGGGAATGTCTGCACTGTCCAGGGACGACTATTCTTGCGAATGTTGATTCTTCCCGCGACCCGTGTGCTTGGTTCCCAATGCCCAGATCTAGGCACAGTTGGAGAGGGGCAGGGGCGATTGACAGGCGGAAATGGGGCAGTTTGGTTGGCAGAGGGGATGGCATGGGGGAAGTCCTTTCAATCTGTCAACTGCCGGAGTTTGAATTCAAACTCCGCAAACCTTATGACAAGTTGGCGCGTCATGTGTCCTGTAAGAAAGCTTTGGTGCATCGTGTTTAGTTAGTTAGTTTGTACAAATTTACTTAAAAACATGAAATAATACACCATCCACAATGAGTGGAATGTGGATGAGTGATGTTTGAGTAGGAGGAGCGCGTCACGACGCGTCTTGAAGCACTATTACTTCCCCATTACACTCCCTCTGCCTGCCCAAATGTCGTCCCCTGCACCCAATGTTCCCATAACGCTCGTTGACGCCGGTGCTGGCCCTGATCCCACGCCCCAAGTGGGAAGCATTACATACGATTGGCAAGAAAACAGGTACAACCTGGAATGGGAAACCAGGAACGACTTTTAGAGGTGGCTTTCACGCGAGCAACAGGCACTTGGAATCGAGACTTGGTTGGCTAAGACTCGTCTATCCAAGGTGCGGCAGGTCTATCTGACTTGCGAGACATTCCATTGCGTGCGTAACAAACTCGGAGGGACTAAACCCCATGTGAAAACAACAACGCGGGAAAGGAAGATCCCCAGTAAGCGGCTCGAGGGCAGGTGCCCCTGTTACGTTCAAATTACTGTAAGACATATCCCGGCATCGATACCATATTGGGCAAATACAATTTCAATCATTCCCATGAAACCGGCAAGAACAATTTAAAATATATCCGGATCCGAGTTTCCATGTGGGATCTGATAGAGGACTGGGTGCGATATGGGGTCACTGATCAGGAGATTGTGAGTGATCCCCCTTTGATTGCTTCAGATCTGATTGATTACTTAAAGATAAACAAACTGCGAACTCGATTCAGTGAAAATGAGAGGGATCACTACATCACTAAGGGAGAGGTCTGTAGGATTAGGAAGGATGTTCTGCGTACTAATATCCAACTTGATCTGAATGACACCCAATCAACTCGGGCTGGGTGACACGACTTCATTCTGAGGGGGAATTTGTCTATTACAAGGATAAGCGAGATCCTCCCCCTGAGGGATCAGATCTCACAAGTGACCTCTTCATCCTGTGTATCCAAACTAAATTTCAAAAGGAAGCTTACAAGCGTCTTGGAAACACATTCCTTGGCATCGACGCAACGCATAACGTGACTCAATATAAGGGGATCTTGTTGTTCACACTAATGGCGCGAGATCATTGGGGCCATGGTATGTAATAGAGATATTGTCATAATCTGTTATACTCAATTGTGGGAAAGGTGTTCCGGTTGCCTGGATGCTGTCATCCAATGGCACACAAGCGACAATACAATACTTTTTGAATTTGATCAAGACCCAGAGCCCCGATATCATGCCATCTATATTTATGACAGATCGCAATCAAGCTTAAGTAAATTCAATTCGGGCGGTTTTCCCTGAGTGCCGCCGTGTATTCTATTGCTAGTGGCATGTCCTCCGGGCCATCCGAACTCATTTCAATACCAAGGAGTTCCCCGATCTATGGGCACTTATTCAAGATTGGCATCTGCAAAAGGGCTCATAAATTAGATTGCAATATATTACAAAAGTTCCATTATTAGTATGAGAAATGAATTAGTAAAATTATTATGTAAACTAATTATAAATCCTATTATTTTTTAAGAGTAAAATGTCAATATATAATTTAACAACATACTAATAAAACTCCAATTGTTACGAGCGGACGACTCGTATCGTGTGGCAGTTATTCCTGGGTAAGCTACCGCTTAGAGCTTCGTATGAAGAGTCTACTCTCAACTAGAGAGTCGCCTATGTGCGTCTAGGCAAAGCTAACTCGGTCCGGAGTTAGATCGGTTCGCAGATCTAAGGGATCGCCTTAGATGCAAGTTGTACGATGTGATGAAGGGGATCAGACAGGGATTGAGCTGAGCGAGCAGGGATCTGCGAGCGAAGCTCTAATGGAGGTTTATGGTCCTGAATTCACAAAGGAGACCAAGTCTGAAGCGACTGTGGTCTTTACAAGCGGTCTTATATACAAGTATACTAAAGTCGAGTCAGAGTATAGTAAGGAGACGCGTCAGCAGTCTAGGAATGTACCAGAAGGTACTCGGGAGATGACGCGTCGATAGCAAAAGAGAATGAGTCGAACGGACGAGAACTGACTCACGCGTGCACATATCTATGGAGAGGGAGTCGAGGGGAGTCAGTAGGAAGGGGCTGTACGTGCGTGAGAAAGTGAGACGAATTAGGAAGGTCTGGTAAGGTAAACCGAATCAGGACGTAACTGCTAAGTATCGAGATAGTGGCAACTGCCGGGGTAAGTCCGGTAGGCGCGGTAAGCGGCCCGGTGGTACACATAGACGCGGAATAAAAGTACAGTAAGGCGCGCGCACCAAGATATGACCGAGGGTGTAACATTACCCCCGTTTCAGGGTCTAAAAACGCCTGTAAAGGCGGCGTAATTCAGCAGGAGGGCGTATCGTAGGTGGCGCGTCATGAAGCCGGAAGCGAGTAAGAAACGGCGAAAAAGGCACATATAAGGTACTGGAGGGAAAGACAATTATTAGGTGGTAAGGGCGTCGGTCAGGGGGGAATCCATAAGGCCAGTAGTACGGGCACCGAGTAACGTAAAAGGTTATTATAGGAATGAGCAGTCCGCGTGAAGGAGCAGTCCGCTACAGAAACACGCCACAGAATATCCACCGGAACAATGAACCAACTCGAGACGCTGTGGATATGTGGGTGCAGGGTAACGTGGCGCGGTCCTCACTTACGGTGGGCGGCCTTGCGGGCGAACGCCCGTAGGGACGGTCGGGGCAGGTGGCCCTGATGTGGCCCCATTGGTTGCAGCGATGGCAGCGCTTGCGCGCGTGGATATGCAGGGGGACGTTGGTGGGGACATGCTTGTGGTTTTAGCGTCGCGGGTGTGAAGGTGGTCGCGGAGCGTCTGCTCAAGTTCGTCGAGGTCCTTCTTATCTTCTTTTTCTTCCTTGAGGCGCTTATCGGCATCGAGTGGGAGCGAGATGAATGCGCCGGGAGATCGGGTTGCGTTGCAAGACGCGCGTATCGAGGGCGGATCTGGTAATGCTTCCCTTGAAGGAATTAGAGAGTCCGGAATAAGCGAGATATGATCGAGGATTGCCATGTTCCATAAGGTACTTTACAACGTCTCCATCATGGGCAAGGAGGCGTCCTAGTATGTTAGCATTCTCAAGTTCTGAGAGGGTACCTATGGCTTGTTCCATATAACGCATTTCCTTCTCACGAAGGCTCTTGATAGATGCTTGAATAGCATATTGAGTCTCGCGATAGTACTGGTACTGGCGTACGGCGGCGGCAGGTCGTAAGGGAAATGGTTATTGATGACATGGTTGACTCGGTCGGGAAGGGTGCCTCGGGGTCGAGAAGGCGTTGCTGGGGTCGAAGCGGCTGACGACTGGGCATATGTAGTCGACGTTGGCAGCGGTGAGTGGACGTGTGTAGACGGGGTAACCTTCTCCGTAGGTACCAGACACTTCGGGCTTTGACCTGTTAATGGAGTATGAGAGATAAGGGGCGACGACGTTGCGCCTAGTGGTTGGGTCAGGGATTAGGAACCGGTAGTAGTGAGTAGTTCCGTAGGTATTGAGAACCCAACCCTGTCCAGGGTATGGTCCGCTAATCTGAATTTGCGGAGGGTGCATGTCGTCTCCTTGTGGGGGTGTGGTCGGAGGTGTAGGCCATAGTGTCTTGTATTCTTCGTCGTGGTCTTCATCCCATCCCGATGAGCGGGTGGAGAAGGAGTCGTCGTCATCAGTAGTATGAGCGACCTGAGGTGTATCAAATTTAGTACACAATACTTTGTAGAGCAGGTCTAAGCTCCGGCGTACGTCCGAAGGGACATCCGCTGGGACTTCAGGGGTTTCTTCAGCCGTTGTACTGAGCTCTTGGATGAGTTGTTCGCCGAGTTGACGAATGAGGCGTTCGCCTTGGTTGTTGAGGTCAGCGGCTTGTTGGTCCTTGGCTTCAACCTCTCTAGTATTGTGGGTTTCTTCAAATTCTTCAACCTTGATGCGTACTTGTGCAGGATACGCTTCATTGAATATGGTAGGGGAATCTGAAGATGGAAGGATAGACTTATCCTCATCCGAAACCTCATCATCTTCCAGCTTGAGGGGCCGGAGGTAGACAGGTTGGACGTGTTCGGTGGTGCCGAACAGGATTGGAGGGGAGACTTCCTCAGCGTATTCAAGGTCCGGTGTGGGAGTGCGGGGCCTTGGTATGCGACGAGGGGAGAGATGGACATATTGTCCGAGGATGCGAGGGAGTCAGAACTGTAGTTGACATGGTTGGCGAGGGAAGGCATAGTAGATTTGGAAAGGCAGGGAGGTTGTAAGGACTGTGGGTGGTATCCGAAGATGGGGAATGAGGCAGTTGTTCTGAGGGACTTTATATAGCGAAAGGGGTCAAGCCTTGGAGAGGCGATAATCCGCTAACAGTTCATCAGAGTGTAGGTCTTGCTCATCTACCCAACTATTTTCGGAGGCAGGGTAGCCTAACCATTTGACTAGGTATTGCCTTGTCCGTTTGCGTCGGTTGTATCGGTCATTGATTATGTCTTCTACTTCGTATTCTTCTTCTCCATCAATCAACTCAGGGGGTGGCTGAGCTGGTTGGGGTCCATAGGCATCTGTTTCACGATATGGGGTCAAAAGATCGACATGAAACACATTGTTAATCTTCATGCTTTCGGGTAGTTGGAGGCGGTATGTGACTGGAGATAATTGTTGTTGGATCGGGTATGGTCCAATTCTCCGGTGACTAAGCTTCTTTGAGGGTGTTTGATATGAAGATTGCGTGCATCTAACCATACTTTGTCTCCTGAGACAAAGGAACGCGAGGGGTTCATTGGTTTTGATCGCTTTTGTAACGCTTTCTGTGCTTCGATCTTGATCGTGATAGTTCTTGAAGTCGTTCCTGCGCGGCAGGGACGGAGTCTTCAGGGACTGTGAATGATGCGGTGGGATTGATCCCAGTAATTAGTTCGTGAGGGGTGTGTTTGGTGTGTTCGTGTGGCCATGAATTGTGCGCAAACTCTGCCATTGGCAGTAGGCGCTCCAATCATTCTGGCGTGCATTTACAAACTGACGAAGATAGGTTTCTACCCATTGATTCATTCGTTCAGATTGTCCATCAGTACGTGGATGGAATGCAGTGCTGAGGTTTTGTTGGATTCCTGTAGCTTTGCATACTGCTTTAGCGAAGTGGGATGTGAATCGGGGATCTCGATCTGATATAACCCGTTTAGGTATACCAAATAAGGGGAATAGATGCCGAAAGTAGAGCTGTGTTACGCCTTGGCCATCGATGGTTTTCTTACAAGGTAAGAACTTTGCGGCCTTAGAGCATCCTTGGTCTACAATCGTTAGTATTGCATCATATTTGTTTGAGGGTGGTAGATCCGTGATGAGATCCATGGAAACATATTGGAACGGTCCTTGTTCCACATAAGTGTCGAAATGATAAAGTGGGGCGCGTTTCATGTGGGTGATAACCTTAGATTCTTGACATTTTGCGCATCCCTTGACGTATTGTTCGACGAATTTGTGTAAACGCGGTCCTGTGTATTTGCGTTTGACCAGTTTCCAGGTATTTGCGATTCCAGGGTGTCCTCCAACAGGGGTATCATGGATTTGATGGAGGGCTTGTCTTCGTGTTTCAGGGTTGTCTTCAAGGTAAATTTTGCGTACCAAGAAGGGGTCTTGTTCTTGTTTCGCCATTTGAGGGTATAGTGTGCGTGCAATTCCCAATCTTTCAATTTGGGGTTGAACAGGTGATCTGGCAATAAAGTAACGCTTTCATTGGGATTTACTCCCCCTTCAAAGTCCTTTCTTCGACTAAGAAGGTCAGCAATCGTGTTACTTTTGCCTGGGAAGTGGATTAGTTCAAAGTTATAGTCCTGTAAGAATTCGTTCCATCGTGCTTGGCGGGGTGTGATCTTCTGTGGGGATTTGAAGTATTTTAGGTTCTGGTGATCACAACGGATTAGGAATTCTGTTGTGCTCCTAAGAGGAGATATCTAAACGCTTGGATTGCGTAGATAATTGCCAATAGTTCCCGATCATAGATGTCGTAATTCCGTTCCGCCGGTGATAATGACTTGGAAAAGAATCCGATTGGGTGCCTGCCGTCGGAGTAATCTTGACTCAGTGTGGCGCCGACCGCAAAATTAGACGCGTCGGTGTCTAAAATATAGCGTTTGTCGGGGTCTGGGTTGCGTAGGACTGGGTACGAAGTGAATATCCGTTTTAGGAGTTCGAATGCGGCCTGTTGCACATTGCTCCAAATATAGGGTATATCCTTTCTTGTTAGGTCATGGAGTGGGCGCGTGATGAATGAGTAGCCTGGGATGAAGTCTTTGTAGTAGTTTCCAAAGCCTAAGAATGAGCGTAGTTCGTGGAGATTGGTGGGTACAGGCCAATCGGTAATGCCTTGTACTTTGACGGGGTCCATCTTGACTTGTCCTTTTCCTACGATTACGCCGAGATATTCCACTTCTTCTTTGTGGAATTGGCATTTCTCCGGTTTTAGGAATAGGTCGTTATTCTTGAGTTTTCGGAGAATGTGGGCGACTTTGGCTTTATGGCGTTCTAGACTTCCATTAGTGGCGATTAGGATGTCATCCATGTAGATGATGACGTCTCCTGAGGCTATTTCATTGCGAAATATTGCGTCCATCATTGTTTGGAAGGTTGCTGGGGAATTGGTGAGACCAAAGAACATGACTGTAGGTTCAAATAGTCCTCTGTTGGTCTTGAAGGCGGCTTTCCATTGATCGCCATCCTTAATGCGTATATTGTTGTATCCCCAACGTATGTCGAATTTGGTAAACCATTTCTTCTTTACCAAACTTCGGATTAGGTCCTTGATAAGTGGTAGTGGATATGTATTGCGTATTGTGACGGCATTAAGTTTGCGGTAATCTTGTACCGGTCTTTGTTTGCCATCCTTCTTTTTGACGAAAAAGAAGGGTGATGCGTAGGGTGAATTTGATACGCGAATATATCCTTTGGCTAGATGGTCGGTTAGGAATTCATCAAGAATTTTGCTTTGTCCTTCGGCTAGTGGGTATGTTTTGCAATCAAGTGTTCTGGGTGCGTCTGGAATAAGATCTATGGCGTGGTCCCATGGTCGTTCATCTGGGAATCTTTGCGAAGCTTGTTCGCTGAAAACTTTGCCATATTCGTGGTATTCCATTGGGACTAGTTCTTGCCATGGTCGTGCAGTTTTATCGGCTGCTTCTGCGGCAAGTGTTGTTGCTTTGGTAGTGCGTCGAAGGTATGTGGACGTGTCAGGGTCAATCTGAGATATGTAATCGTCTGGGTCGATATTAATGAAGTGGAGTGGATCATTTGAGCGTTCATAGTGTCTGTAGCCTTGGGATGGTTGTACAACGAACGGTTTGTACACCTTGCTGTCCTGGTTTGGTATCCACTTG
Source organism: Russula aff. rugulosa BPL654 (assembly GCA_022496225.1). Taxonomy (NCBI): domain Eukaryota; kingdom Fungi; phylum Basidiomycota; class Agaricomycetes; order Russulales; family Russulaceae; genus Russula; species Russula aff. rugulosa BPL654. The sequence continues at coordinate 19,602 of WTXE01000285.1, read as the reverse complement.
TGGGCGTCCATTGAGGCGGCTATGACTTTGCCTTGGAATGTTCCCTGAGTCCAATCAATATTAGGATTGGTTGCTGCGAGGAATGGCATTCCTAAAAGCATATGGTCGTTTCCTAGATCGATTACAAAGAATGCGTGGGTAGTCTTCTTCCCTTGGTAGTGAATGTCGAGATCTGCGGCTTCAGTGACTTTGCCGGATTTGTTTTCTGTTCCATCGACATTTCGGATTGTCCTAGGTTTAGGTAGAGTGCGTGTTGGGATATTGAAGTGGTCCACAAGGTCGGGGATATGAAGCTTTCTGTTGCGCCACTGTCAATGAGTGCGCTGACTTCGGAATGGAGTGTTCTGGAGTGGAATTTGACGAGTGCATGTATGGATCGTTGGTTTGGAATGAACACGGCTTGAGGAAAGAGGGCCCTAAGCATCGCCGTCTGCCCGGGGCCTCTTAAAAATTTGGATTTGCATTGGCCATTTCATGCAGGAGTGATTCGCGTTGTATGTCGGACAATCGGGTGGTCCTGGCTGCAAGATCCGCAATTTCCTCTTGTTCATATTCTTCTTCTTGTTCGTCTTCTTGTTCCACTTCTTCTATGGTTGCAGCACGTGCTTGCTGCACATAGTTGTAGGCAAATGGCTTGTTAGATTTTCGGAATCCTTGAGGACGTTTCTGTCCGAATGTCTTCTTCTTGAATGGTGGTTTGCCTGAATATGGACGTGATTGGACGGAGGGCGTTGCTGATTATATTGGAATGAGGGTTTGAAAGGTTGTTCCTTTCGAGTTGGACATTCGCGTGCCATATGTCCTTGTTGTTGCATCGGAAACAAGCTCCTCTAGCTTTGTAATCTTGTTTCTCTGCTTCGGTGTTCGCACGTCGGACTTGTGCAAACTGGGGAGGATCAACGTCCATTGGGACTACTTGGTCATTAGGGTGAGTATACCGTTGTTGTTGTCGTGGCTTTGATTGTTGTGCTCCTCCTATCCATTGGAATTTGGCAGATCCGGGATGTTTGATGGCTTGACGGTGTTGATACTTCTTGATCTCTAGATGAGCATCTCGAATGTATTCATCTATAGTGGTTGGTTGAGCATCTCGATGGAGGATAGCATTCTGGAGGTTGTTTTCTATGCCCATTACAAAGAGTTGAACTGTAGCAGGGTGTGCCAGATCAAATTCTGCTTGTTTGGCATAGTGTTTGAATGCTGCGACATAGTTATCAAAGCGGTCCTTCTGCATGCGCAAGTGATAGAGTGCGCTCATTGCCTGTTGCTTCTGAGCAATGTTAGAGAAGCCGGCGTCGAATGCGGTTACAAAGTCCGTCCATAGAGTGGGATCTGTCTGAAGTAGGGGATTAATTTGGCGAGTAACTTCTCTTCCAGGGTTTCGACTTGATCAGCGGCCCAATCTTCAACAAGTGGTCCTTTGATGAATGTAAGGGCGAGCATAGTGCGGAGGTATGGGCTTTGCATGATTTCATGATCGGCATTAAGTCCTTTGTACATTTTAAATTGCCTTTTGAATGTTTCTGACTTAGTGCGATCTCCATTAAAGAAATCTGGTGGTTCTCCTCGGAGTCGGCCTGTTTGTGTGTTTGCTGCAGGTTGCGCCATTGGTGCGGCTGGTGCTGGTAATGCTCGTGGACCTATGACTGGTGGTGGTGCTGGGATAGGGAGTCCTTCTTGAACTGCGAATTCAACAAGTTGTTGGAAGGCTGGTTCGTCTGGAGCGTAGGGATTCTCTGGTTCTCTTTCTTGAACGTCTAGTCCGTGTTCAGTTGTGCTTCTAGGACTGGTTCTTCTTGTCCTGGTTGTTCTGGAGATGGTTCGTTTGTAGTACTACTTTGAGGAGTTTCAGTACTATCTGATTCTTCGCCTTCTGCTTGGCGTGGTTCTGTGAACGATGGGGAGCTAGTTGCGGTTGCGGCAACAAATGGAGAGAGGGTAGCTGCAGATGTTGTGACAAATGGGGAGATAGTAGGGTCTGTGCTAATGATGCTCCTGTGTCGACGGTGAGAGTTGGTGGTGGAGTGTCGATTCTTTGGAATACTGCGAATCGGAATTCTGCTTCTTCTTCTGTTTCTTGAAGATTTGCTCCGTGTGTGAGAAGCGTGGGTCGGCTTGGCCAGTTGCAACTTCTGTTGCGTGTTCGAGGACGTATCGGATGTAGTTCCTTTGATTCCGATTATCTGGGTGTTCGTAGTCGTCGATGTCCCAGTAGCCTGTTCCTCTAGTGTTTATAGGTACTCTTGCGCCTAGTGTGGAAAATGCTTCTTCTCCTCCTTCTTCGATTTGAAGTTGATACCAACGGTCGTTGATAAATTCGAGGGGTACGTATTTGCGCTTTCTTTGGTCGAGGACGTAGTATCCTGGTCCTTTAGTTTGGTCTGTTCTCCAATGTACGTTCTTCTTAACGTGACTTGGAAGATCGTCTTCGTTTCTTCTGGTGACTGGGAATAGGTATGTGTCGGACGGTCCTGGTTGTGAAGCCGTAGTGACACTGTGGTGAGACCTTCAACTCGTTGAGGGTCTCTTAGATCTGGTGCGTTAGATCTAGGCCTGGTTCGTTAGGCTTGATGTGTGCGGTACGTTGCACTGGTTCGTGAGACTTGGTAATAGGGTGTGCGGTGCGTTGCACAGTCTATTAGGAATAAGACTTGGTCTAATGTTACGAGCGGACGACTCGTATCGTGCGGCAGTTATTCCTGGGTAAGCTACCGCTTAGAGCTTCGTAGAAGAGTCTACTCTCAACTAGAGAGTCGCCTATGTACGTCTAGGCAAAGCTAACTCGGTCCGGAGTTAGATCGGTTCGCAGATAGGGATTGAGCTGAGCGAGCAGGGGTCTGCGAGCGAAGCTCTAATGGAGGTTTATGGTCCTGAATTCACAAAGGAGACCAAGTCTGAAGCGACTGTGGTCTTTACAAGCGGTCTTATATACAAGTATACTAAAGTCGAGTCAGAGTATAGTAAGGAGACGCGTCAGCAGTCTAGGAATGTACCAGAAGGTACTCGGGAAGATGACGCGTCGATAGCAAAAGAGAATGAGTCGAACGGACGAGAACTGACTCACGCGTGCACATATCTATGGAGAGGGAGTCGAGGGGAGTCAGTAGGAAGGGGCTGTACGTGCGTGGGAAAGTGAGACGAAATAGGAAGGTCTGGTAAGGTAAACCGAATCAGGACGTAACTGCTAAGTATCGAGATAGTGGCAACTGCCGGGGTAAGTCCGGTAGGCGCGGTAAGCGGCCCGGTGGTACACATAGACGCGGAGTAAAAGTACAGTAAGGCGCGCGCACCAAGATATGACCGAGGGTGTAACACGTCATGGAGATGGGCAGATGAGATCAGAGGAAAAGAGACATACGGTGAGTAGGATGCCGAAGCCAGCGAATACTGCATTTGCGGGCGGGAATGGCTGTAGAATAACCCATCAGGAACAAGGTACGCTGATGAAATGCTTTTAGACGTACTACTAGGCCGATTGCGTCGTTGAGGGCGGAGCTGATAGAAGGCGCACACAAAACGTCAACTGAAGAATTGAGCACTTTCATAAGTTTTCCATCGTTCTCTCTGAATTCACGGAAACCTCGTGCTTGTTCTTGAAGAATGGCGGTAATAGAGCTGACAGACTCGCATGTTTCGAGTTGCTTGGCGATGGGATGATCAATTAGGCTGGTCCCCGTTTTGTCTTTGTAGTCCTGGAGAGCGGCATTGAAGAGGGCGTGGAAAGTGGAGGATGAGTAGGATTGGCTCATATCTGAAATGGACGTTATATGGCTAAGGGAGGAGGTGCTGCTGCGGTAAGGAGACGAAAGGTAGATGGTGAGCGACGGTGGTAAAGGGTAGAGTGAAGAGTTGCACACAGCCTCACCGAGTCACTATCGATACAGTAAGCGCACATAGTACCCATAAAGTCACGGTTTCCCACAGGTATGCGTAAGCGCTGGGAGATTGTCTCGGATTCGGAGAGAAATAAGCGTTCAGGTAGTTTGAGCATCGTCGCTGTTGCTGCCTAGTATAAATCAGCGCGGACGCCCAGATATCACACAGAATGCTTTCAGAGATGATATGGAACGATAATTATTGCTATCAAAACTCAAATACATGAGCGAGGACAAAGGAAGTAAGACGAACACAAACGAGATACCGTATTTACCGACAACTTGAACGGAAAAGGGAATGTAAGAAGACGAGATTGAGATCGGCGTAAGGCTGGTTGTGATGCATGTGATGGACGGTGATTGATTTTCACGAGTGTCGAGAGCGGAAACGGTGGGTGGAAATTGATTGTATGGAGGGCGCTTGGGGCATACAGTGGCTCAAAAAACCGTCCCAATGTTTGGCTGTTTCGGAAAGATGAGCTAACAACAAATCAGGAAAATTCCGTAAAAATGTGAAAATAATACGCATTATAGAATAGCATCTTGGCTTTCAAACAAGCCTACGATCACGTGATTTGAATCAGAATTGATGTTGTGATAGGCAAAATAAGAAGTTGTATCATTGGGACAGTTTTTTGACCCTTTTATTTTGTAGTAATGTTTCATGAATAGAGACCCCAATTTACATCCCAGTGGGCTGAAATTGAGCATGGACATAGTGTGACCTATAGTAAACTCAAATCAGGTGCAAGTTACCCAAAACAGTTTGCTTCTTCTCTCCTATTACCATTACAAACTCCTTTATTCTCATTAACTTAAATACATCATTTCTCTTCTTTAGGCTGACCACCCACATCAAATGGCGGTCAGAATAGCACTTGAAAGCATTTTAGTAAACTCTAGCACTCATTAAAAATACCTATCTCACCTATTAAAGCCTTTTAAAGATCATTATACAAAGCTTTCTAAGCATAAAATATACTAAACAGCTTATTTTCTTATGTTTAGAGAAGTGTAAACAGCTCTAATAAATTGCCAAAATGCTTAAATCAATTAAGGACACTAGTGTCTTTAACAATTTGAGCATTACTCCCAGCATACCAAGCCTTATGGCACAAATACCCTTTCAAAGTTAGAGTACATCATTTTAGCCAAACTTAGCCAGCTTAATATATTAGAAACAGCTGATTGGATTGCTTAGAGTTGGCAGAGTACCCCTAGTAGTTTAATCTCATCTATCTTCACAAATATTTTCAGATTTTTAGTGGTTTTATTTCTTGAGCTATTCATTAGCTAAGTTTGATAAGAATGACCTATAGCAACTTTAGAGAAGTATTTATGCCATAGGGCTTGGTATGCTGGGAGTAATGCTCAAATTGTTAAAGACACTAGTGTCCTTAATTGATTTAAGCATTTTGGCAATTTATTAGAGCTGTTTACACTTCTCTAAACATAAGAAAATAAGCTGTTTAGTATATTTTATGCTTAGAAAGCTTTGTATAATGATCTTTAAAAGGCTTTAATAGGTGAGATAGGTATTTTTAATGAATGCTAGAGTTTACTAAAATGCTTTCAAGTGCTATTCTGACCGCCATTTGATGTGGGTGGTCAGCCTAAAGAAGAGAAATGATGTATTTAAGTTAATGAGAATAAAGGAGTTTGTAATGGTAATAGGAGAGAAGAAGCAAACTGTTTTGGGTAACTTGCACCTGATTTGAGTTTACTATAGGTCACACTATGTCCATGCTCAATTTCAGCCCACTGGGATGTAAATTGGGGTCTCTATTCATGAAACATTACTACAAAATAAAAGGGTCAAAAAACTGTCCCAATGATACAGCTTCTTATTTTGCCTATAACAACATCAATTCTGATTCAAATCACGTGATATTAGGCTTGTTTGAAAGCCAAGATGCTATTCTATAATACATATTATTTTCACATTTTTACGGAATTTTCCTGATTTGTTGTTAGCTTATCTTTCCGAAACAGCCAAACATTGGGACGGTTTTTTGAGCCACTGTAGATATCATGATGTGTCCTACGCAGGCGTCATCTTCGCAACAGGGAGACCTCAATTTCGACGTTGTGAAGATGGATGTAAATGGTTCACTGCCTCAAATATATGTCGTGCAAAGAACATGATTGAAGGTGTCCTACTCATGAGGGTGGACAGAAGCGCAGACGCAGTGCCTCAGGAAATGCCAAAACTAAAAAGAACTGGGAGACGAAGGGTGGCGGAGGTCAATAAACAGAGAATTTTGGTACTTGTGTTCGAAGTGAAAATTTGCAGGAGGACTTGAGAGGGCATGCGGACCCAAAGTGTTGAGAGCGAACTTCAAAAAGGAGCAAAAAAAAGGGATCTATTCATGGCATGCGCCAACTTCACCTCCTTCCCCTCAGTCCCTTTTCAGGGCCTGCCCGTCTCTTCGGAAAGCGTTTAGAGCGGGGGAGACGGGTACTGAAAAGGAAGGAGAGTTGCCAGACTAGAAAGCGGCCATGTACTCGGACTGAGCGCATACACTCAATGCGGATCTACAATGAGAAATGACAGATGAAACAGTGGGATGCTAGTGGAAGCACTGCCATCCTCTTCCCGTCAGCATTCTCTGCATGCAAAGCAGAGTTTTCGGACCGGAAATACTCGTGGAATACTCTGACATAAGTTTAAGTTTCCTTTCGAGTTTTTATGTGTAAAATACTTTAAAAAAATACTTAAAGTTTTCCAAACAGAAAAGAATACTCAAAAAGAATACTTTGAGTATTCCAGATGGAAAACTGAAATTAGGCTGGTTGTCACTGTGGAAAGGAGGGTGACAACCAGCCTATTTCAGTTTTCCACCTGGAATACTCAAAGTATTCTTTTTGAGTATTTTTTTCTGTTTGGAAAACTTTAAGTATTTTTTTAAAGTATTTTACACATAAAAACTCGAAAGGAAACTTAAACTTATGTCAGAGTATTCCACGAGTATTTCCAGTCCGAATACTCTGCTTTGCATGCAGTGATTACGTTATCGTAACTCAACCGTTCATCGGCTTACGGTAGCGTGTCTCACGTTGTTCGTCTCACCTGCTTCGGCCAATAAAACCCTCCCATATCACCAGCCCGTCCAATACCTTGCAAATTCTAATCCTAAATGAGTGCTCAAGCTTCGAGTCTTCTTCAACCAAGCCCATGCAATAGCGTCAAAAAACCCACGAGTAGTTATGACGAGAACGAGGACGTAATGCTCTGAGCGAGGGGATCGATACGAGCATACCGCAATCGAATCCTTCTTGGCTGTGAGTTCCCCGTTTTATAGCGCAGTTCCTTACGCATTGTTCATATCATGACAACTAACGTTTGGCTCACAGCCACTCCACAACTTACCCGAAGTCGATACTCGTTCAACTTTAAAAGCACCAATGAGCCATCCCTCAGATCCGGGTGCGAGCTCTTAGTATCTGCCAAGTTACTCCTACGACGCTGCTCCGAGTCTCCACCTCGGCGAGGCCCAACTGCCCCCAGACCCCTCGCGTCTCTCGTCTCGTCTCCCTCCCTTTGCTGTGCCAGAGACGGACACTTCCGCTGGCGTTGCACACCCGAACATCGTTGAATAAAACTATGGCGACCCTTCCGACAAGCTATTCCCTGCCTACCTTGCGTAGGCGGACAAATTTGACAAGGATTGGTCAGAGAGCTGGATGGAAAGGAGAGACGCGGAAGGAATCCTTATCTTTGTATGTCTTCGACCATACTTTTCTCGGTGCCACTGACTTGCTTTAAATATCTCCGACTGGTCTCTCCTCTGCTACGTGGCAGCGCTCTTCGTCGAGAGCTATAAGTGGTTGCCGCCGAGCTCAAGCGACACAGCCATTCTTCTCACAACAACTCGTCGCCCTCTCCAGTTGCTCTTCCATCTCCATCCCATTCGGCCTGCCAGGCCAAGGTTCTCAACCATCAACCTCGCCCGTCCGCGTGAACATTTTATGGTTTATCACCCTCGTGATATTGTACGCGCCGTACAAGCATGCTCGGATACGAGCCTTATTCGCCGAAGGTATCGGGCGATTCTGTCTTCTAGTTGCTGTCGAAGCCCTAAGGCATGCTGAATTTTTCCTTCGCCCAATTCTGTATTACTGTATCTTTCACTTGACCATCACATTCAACGCCGCATCTCAGACCGCGTCTAGCTTGCACCTCATGTTTGCGTCATTCTAATGTGCCTTTCCGAGACTTTTCCAGATGCTCAGATGTTCATCGATCGATTGCGCGCGAATCTGAGATTCTTGTGACGTTAATTCCTACTGTACCGCCCGACTGGTAGGCAGCCCGAGTCTGAATCGGTCCCATTTTCGGATGTTTAAGCTTCAATTTTTACTTTCGTTGGCAAAAATCGTCCTACGAGATATCATTTACCTCATCCCCCCGCGCCAAAAGGTTATTGTAATATTGTTAGGCCAACTTCCGTTTTTCTCACCTTCCCCTCCCCTCCTGCCGTGTGTGCACTTTTGCAATCGGTGTGGGCGATTCTGTGAGAGGCCAAAGAGTGATTGTCGTGGCGTTGCAAAAGATCAATGCCAGTATATGCTCGGGAAGAGAAAGAATGGCCGAGGCAGTGACCCATATACTAATCGGTGGTTTCGTACTGCACTTCTCAAGTAAGACACTTGCTCCTGCGCATGGGTATTATTGTAAGTAGCATAAGACTTATGATGCTGGTTCTGTGTGTATTCCTGCAGACAATCATTCGCCGCCTACACGACGTCCCCTGTCCGCCCGTCGTCGTCACAACTGTGATCCTCCGCTCCGTGCTCCAACAGCAACTGCATAATGTTTTCACGTTCTGCTGCCGTGGCTCCCATAAATGGAGTCCGACCCTCGTCATCCCGTGCATGAATATCGGCGCCGTACTGGAGCAGCAACCGTACAAGCGCCTCTTCTTGGTCCCAAAAACTGCCAGTCGATGCCAGATGTAACGGTGTCGCGTTCATGGCATCTCGGGCGTTCGCATCTACGCCATGCTCGAGAAGGAACCGAGCAGCTCCCACATGTCCGAGTTCCGATACACGATGCAACGGCATCCGATTGTTAATGTCCAGGGCGTTCGCATCTGCACCGTGCTCGAGGAGAAGCCGAGCAACCTCTTCATCTTTCGCTTGATGTAATGCAGTCTGGTTATTCCAGCACTGGGCTGTCACATCTGCGCCATGACTGAGAAGTACCCGAGCAACTGCTAGTTGGCCTGCTTGTGATGCCCAATATAGCGGCGTACACCTTTGCCTGTCCTGCGCATTCGCATCAGCACCATGCTCCAGAAGGACCTGAGCAAGTTTCTCATGTCTCCTTTGAGTGGCTAGGCCCAATGGGCGGTAATCATACTTATCCCGCGCCTCCGTATCCACGCCGTGTTTGAGAAGAACCTGAGCAATCTCCACATGTCCCAGGCGCGATGATACATGTAACGGGGTTTCATCCCTGTCGAGGCCCAGAGCGTTTACGTCCTGTGAGTGCTCGACGATCAGGAACATTGCGACGTCGTGCATGTTACAAGTAGCCGCATAATGCAAGGGTGTTGCCCTGGCCTCTGCAGGCCGTTCAGAACGCTCCGATCGACGCCAGGGTTCTTGTGGATCGTATATCCAGACCCAGACTGAAAGGTGGCTTTTGTTCGGGTCAAACAGACGCTTCATCCCATCATCCACCTTTGAAGACACATTTTCAAACAGTGCATGGTCCACCCAGTGCTCCGCAGCATATTCCGCGAGTGGGAACTCCTTGAGCCTGTCCTTCGTGATCTTTTCGTCAAGGTGTAGTAGAACACCCAGGCAGGCTTGAGCAACGGTAGTATGAGCTGGTGTCATGGAAACGTGGAATCGGGAGATAGTATCCTTTGTTTCGGCAAGCCGTGCGGACGTCAAGTACTCTTTGACCGAAAAATGCGCAAATTGGATAACTGGGGAACCCGGATGCTGCTTGACAACGACGAGTAAAGTGGAACAAATCGATAAAACCTCGTTTTCGGCGTCTTCCGGGTGCCAATCGGCGAGAAATTCGGGAGTAGATCCGGCTTCGAAGTCAAATGCGAGAAACTCTGCGAGTTCCTCTGCACGAAGAGGTCGGGAAGCCGCTGCAACACACTGAAAAAGGCGGTGTGCATACGCCCAGTTTTGCTCATCGATTTCTTCCAAAGTGCGCGCATATGTCGCATCCAGCGTCGTTGGTAATTCATTCAGTGCATGCCGAATCCGTCCTGGGATGCAGCAACTGAGGTAGACGAGCTGACAGACCACCCAACGGAACCTACATTACAAATGTAAATAAACCAAATAAGGGATGGTAGCACGGATTACACACATGCCGTCGGCTTTATTTGTGAGCTCTTCGATGACCAGTTGCTTATCGGTCGCCTTCCACCGTCTCATCTCACGACTTGCGTGAACGAAAGACCTGACGTATTCGGCGATGTCATGGACTTGCCCACTCTCTCCGTGAAGGGAAACGGAACAGAAAGCTAGATTCTGAAGGACGTCTGTGATGTCAACCTCGGGTCGGCTCGTGACACAAATCCGCAGATTCGGGATGTGTAAATCGACAAGCTCCTCCACAAACTCCAACACATTTTTACGAGTGAATACCAAACCAGTTGTTACTGGACATTCGTCCAGGCCATCGACGACTATATGGACTGGTGCTTGCCCCGGAAGCTTCAGCATGTCTTTCAGACAGCCCACTAATTCGCTGTCGCTTGCATGTTGTGAGCCACGACCATGGGTCACATAGAAATCGGAAAGAACGGTGGAGTAGGCGTCGGACTGTCCCCCAAGCTGGCCCAGCAGTGATGAGAGTAACCCGCGGAGGTCCTTTTTTTGGTCATCCCTGAAGTCACAGTAAAAGAATGCGAGTGATGCCAGCCCAGATCGCTGCAAGGTGCGGATATCTTCGATAATTGCAGAACTAGCCACCAGCATAAGCTCATGAATACGAACTATCGGAAGAACATCGTACCAAATGACGCTCTTTCCCGCACCCGCTGTGCAAGCAATCATTAGTTTGGGAGACAAACGCCGGTGCGATATACTGACGTTTCCCATGAATCCACAGGAGCGAACTGGAACCAGAAGACTTCCATTCCACATAAGCGTCACCCTGAATCCACCATGTTCCTGTTCCGTTATGACGAGAACCACGTGCGAGGTTATGATTCTTCCAGGGGTCCGGAGGTGAAAGCCAGTTCCGGACGTCCTGCTGCAACTTGTCGCCTGTTAAAGTCGCACTCAGTGTTCCAGTCGCCTATGTGAACATGGGGTATAGGAAATAACCGACGTTCTGCCTGGTTCAGTTTGATCACGATTTCTTGCATAGTTTCTAATCACCCGGTCAGATATTGTTTCCCCCGATCGTCGCCAGCCCATATGAGACATACCTAGAGCGTGCGAGATAACGTTTGCCGATCCAGTCCCGTCTGCGTCTGGATGTATAGTATGAAAATTTAGCAGGGCGCAGGGAAGAGAGCAATACTCACCATCCATGATGGCCCTCCTATGCTGGACGACACCGTAGACAACTTCGAGGGTTTGAGCAGCAGTCGCCCGGCCCTCATCCAGAGTCAGCCTATCCAATCGCTGGATCGTTGCCTCGATGTCCTTCTCTCCCCGGATCTTCCCCATAAATTTCTCTGGACTTCGTTTAGTCAACTGTCGTAACATCCAAGGACAAACTCACTGAATCCCCCTTGCTTGACTTGCCTGGTAGCAAGAGCGAGCGTGGAGATCAGTTCTACAATTATCTTCACCAGGACGTTTGTCAAGGCTGGCGTAGGAGGGATTCCGGCATAAATACTAAGTCGGCTGATGAAGTTCTCGAAGGAGGCGAAAAGATCGACCAATGCGTCGTAGCTAGCGCGCATTTCTTTGACGGTCTAGGAGAATTGGATATCAGGGGATATGAAGATGAGATCAAAGGAAAGGAGACATACGGTGATTAGGATGCCAAAGCCAGTGAATACTGCTTTCGCAGGCGAGAACGGCTGTAGAATGGCCATCAGGAACAAGGTACACCGATGAACGCTTTTCGACATACTACTAGACCTATTGCCTCGTTGAGGGCAGAGCTGATAGAAGGCGTGCACAAGACGTCAATTGAAGAATTGAACGCATTCATAAGCTTTCCATCGTTCTCTCTGAATTCACGGAAACTCTGTGCTTGTTCGTGAAGAATGGCGGTAATAGAGCGGACAGACTGGCATGTTTCGAGTTGCTTGGCGATGGGATGTTCGATTAGGCTGGTCCCCGTTTTGTCTTTGTAGTCTTGGAGAGCGGCATTGTAGAGGGCCTGGAAAGTGGAGGAGGAGGAGGATTGGCTCATATTGGAAGTGGAGGATATATGGCTAAGCAGGGAGGAGCAGCCTGTGGTAAGGAGACGACAGGTAGATTGTGAGTGGCGGTGGTAAAGGGTTGAGTGAGGAGAGGCTCGCAGCCTCACACCGGGCCATCGATAAGCGCACACATAGTACGGTTTCCCACAGTATCCGTTAGCGCTGGGAGATTGCCTTTCGGAGAGGAACGGGCGATCAGGAGAGAAACGGGCGATCAGGCCGAGTGGGGATCTTCACTGTTGCTAGCTACTATATTATAAATCGGCTCGGACGTTATGTATCACACCGAACTCTTTCGGAGATGAGACGGAAAGATATTGATTACATAGGGGCTTTAAATACATGAGGGGACAAAGGAAGTAAGACGGACATAGACAAGATAACTCAGCAACAACTCAAAACGGGATGTAAGAAGACGAGATTGAGATCGTAAGGCATGATTCTGGGGGACAGTGATAGGTTTTCACCAGCGCCGAGAGTGGAAACGATGGAGGATGCTTGGGACACAGATACGTGTTTAACGCAGGCGACATCCTCGCAACACGGAAGGAGACCTTAATTTCTAAAAAAAAAGGATGTGAATAGTTTACTGTCGCATATATATCGTCCAACGAAGGGTGACTGAAGGTGTCCTACTCACGAGGGCGAACACGAGCGCAGACGCAGGGCCTGAGGAAAGACAAAAACAGTACCGGAACACAAAGGAGGTCAATAAACGGAGAAGTTTGGTACTTCAACTCGAGGTGAAAATTGCAGGAGGGCAGGAGCAGACTTGAGATGGCATGTAGACCCAAGTGCTGTCAGAGTCGGAGAGCGAAAAGTGCAAGAGAAGATTGTTTACGTAATACACTCATCCTTCTGCGAGTTGGGTCCTTCCCGTTTTCCGTTGACCCCCGTTGGGCCGTTGCTCACCTAGTGCTCACCTCCCTCAATCCCCTCTCGATGCACACTTTCGGCCATTTTCGTCTGAATTTCGGGGCCCGCCCCTCACTTCAGAAAGCCTTTCAGAACCGCGCCGGCGATGGAGGGAGACAGGGACTGAAAAGGAGACTTGCCAGACAGGAAAGCGGTCACGCGGATCTGGACTGAAAAAATGACAGGTTAGAAGCTCTATCGTCCCTTCCCAGCCTTCCCTGTCATCCCTCCTCTCCACTTGCTCCGATGCCAACATTCCCCTTCCCCCCGGAGAGGGACTGGAAGCCACAACATGACATCCGTTCTTTTATTTTCTCTTTTTTACTTTTCACTTATCGTCATCCTTGTCCATCGGCTGCCACTGACAACGCCCTCATACTCACTGACAGTCCCGGCCGGCTTTGCCTGAGCCCCCTCGTTATCGTCTACATCATCATCTCAATTTGGAAGCAGTTAAACCCTTTTTGGCGTTTCCTTTCCCTTTCCTCCCTGTCATCCCACTTCTCCCGCACCTCTTGTTCTCTTCCAGGTCATCCGAACTATCCCAGACCTGCTAGTTCCGCGCAGTCCTCATCTCACACGATTGGCGCTCCTACATTTTATCATCGAGATGTTTAGGCTTATTCCAAGACACGTGATTATCATAATTGGGCGGCTCCCTATGAAAAGTTGAAAACCCCGGCTCAATGTTACCAGTTCCTCGTCTGTCCCCCATCAGCGCTTCACAACTGATCTCCGCACTGAGAGTCAAGCCCAACCAACATCCATATCACTCCGTGAATCACCATCCTCCTGACGCCATGCAGTTCTCTTACATTTCTTCCTTGTTGATCCATCTTATTCACTGTCGCAGGCCCAATGCGCCTGCAAGGCTGATCCATGCCTCAAGGCTATGTGTATTCCCGGGCCCCAGCTTCCAACTATTCCTATCTCATGGATCTGATGTCCCAGTATTCAACAACGTACGACACTGCCGCCGAAACCCAACACCAGCACCATACTCAACCGGCTGAACATGCTTCTGGTTTAGCCGTCATACCTGCGTCGGATACGGTACGCGCGTCTCACCCTCTTCGGCCAATAATGCTATTCCATCACATGGCTCGTCCAATACGCCCACTCAAACCTGCATCGTAACTCCTAACCATAAACTGGGGGTCAAGTCCAGACCGTGCAAGAAGGCGAGGACGTAAGGGCGTATTGAGCGCGGGGCATCAATATGAGCGTACCTCGATCCAATCCCAATCGATTGTGACTTCCCAGTTTTATATTGCAATTTCCTAGGTATGCCGATTTCTTTACCTTGCTCCTCTTCGTGTTTATCTTTCACCTGAATTGCGGTGATGCCGAATCAGGTAACTTGAAGTCAGTTATCAAAGTCCGAATGCTCTTAGTCAGGCGTTTTGGACCACTTTCTCCCTTTGCACCGTATTACCGCAGCGGCTTACCCTTTATGATACAATACGGCGTTCTCATCACTCGCTTAGTCCCGGAGCGTGCACCGATTGCAAGCGCCTTAATGTGTGTTATCTCCTGCTGACAAAGTTAACCATGCAGCGTTGACATTCTGCCAAACAAACACAACCTCCGATCACCTCCTTCATCGTACAGTAATCTCGGTGGCTCATAAGATGAAGTGTAATTTTCCTCATGTGAGAACATTGCGGCCTTTGTAAGCGCTGCAAACGAGGCAAGCATGACTGTATTTTCGAGGCCCGAAGACCAAGAAGCGCACCAAAGTGAGCTGTTCAAGAGCTATAAGCAGTTTCACCCGAGCTCAAGCGACACTGTCATTTTCCTCACAACAACTCGCTGCCCTCTCCGGTGTCTCTTCCATCTCCATCCCATCCGGCCTGCCAGGCCAAGATTTTCAACCATCAACGTCGGCTATCCGCTTGAACATTTTACGACTCATCAGCCTCATACTAATATTAACGTGCGCTCTTTTGGCCACGCTAATGCAACAGTGGGTGCGCCAATATCTCTAATTCTCTCAACGTTTGTACTCCCCGTACAATCGTAACTCGGATGTGAGCCCTTTTCGCGGAAGGTATCGAGCGATTCTGTCTTCTAGTTGATGTCAAAGCTCTTAGGCACGCTAATTTTTTCCCTTCGCCCGATTCCGTATTACTGTATCTTTCCCCTAACCATCACATCTAACCTCGCATCTTAGACCACTTCTAACTTGTACCTCGTGTTTGCGTCATTCTATTGCGCCATTCCCGAGTCTTTTCCAGATGATCAGATGCTCACGAATCCAGATTGTCGATTGATTGCGCGCGAATCTAAGATTCTTGTATTATTGTCTTTTTCACGCGAGTTGGCGGAGCGCGTTCATTAGTAATAAAAATCAGTAATTCAACAAAAATGCTGTATCGCGCTGAATACTCACTCAAAAGTCTTCGGCCCAAAACCATCTGTGAGACCAAATTTCCCGGTATACAACTGTAGCATACCGAGTGCCTACAAAAGTGGTGTGCGCACGACAAAGCACACCCCAAGTTGATGTCACGTGCCATGTGACCACCTGTGTGAAAATCCAACTATCTAAAAACCACGCTTTTCGGCTTCGGTCATTTATTGTAATGTACCGACGATTTCGGTCTCATAGGGTTCAGTGGACCGATGTTATTTGAGTGAGTATTGAGCAAGATACAACGTGTTTTTTAACCACTACTTTTTTTAGTAATCATTGGGCTCCGCCAACTCGCGTGAAAAAGACAGTAAAGCTGACATTAATTCCTACTGCACCGCCCGACTGGTAGGCAGCCTGAGTCTGAATCGGTCCATGTTCGGATGTTCGAGCTTCAATTTTTATTTTCGTAGGCAAAAATCGTCATATGAGATATCGTTTGCTTCATCCCCCCGCACAAGAGGTTATAGTAATATTGTTAGGTCAACTTCCATTTCTCTCGCCTTTTCACCCCCTCCTGCCGTGTTTGCACTTTTGCAAGTGGTGTGGGCAGAGCGCACTTCCTTTCTATTCTATCACATAATGATACGTATGCGCTTGAGTCGTCATTTGACGAAATCCACACCGATACATGTCTAGCTCGAAGCGTTCGTTCCAATCGTGGCTCTTGGCATCCACAACCGCCGCGTCGTCCTTATTAGTAAACTCTGAAAAAAATAACGTGGAGTATAACTAACCATAATATTATCAGGATATGCACGAACGGTGGTCAGACAGGACCCCAGCCCCCCCCCCCAAGATTACGGGGAAGACGTAGGTTTTTGGGGGTGTGAAGGGCCCACCGGCTTACTGCTAGCGTAGGAATAATACAATATTACTAGTAATTCTACCGGAGGCCGTTTTACTCATGATTCGATTCTGTGGGAACCCAAAAAGTGAGTGTCGTGGCGTAGCAAAAGATTAACGCCAGTAAATGCTCGGGAAGGAAACATAGTGACTCGAATAGCAATCGGCGGTTTCGTACTACACTTCTCAAGACACTTATTCCTGCGCATGGGTATTATTATAAGTAGCATGAGACCTATGATGCTGGCCCTATATGCATTTCTGCCGCATACAATGACAATAATTCGCAACTACACGTCCCAGTGTCCGTCCGTATGATCCTCCGCTCCGTGCTCCAACAGTAACTGCATAATGTTAATGTTGTCTGGTCCATTTGCTATCACTCTCATAAATGGAGTCTGACCCTCGTCGTCCCGTGCATGAACATCGGCGCCGAACTGAAGCAGCAACCGTACAGTGTTGAGAAAACTATCATCGAGGTCGCACCACGGACAAGACGATGCCATATGTAACGGTGTCGCGTTCATGGCATCTCGGGCGTTCGCATCTGCACCATGTTCGAGAAAAAACCGAGCAGCTCCCACATGTCCGAGTTCCGATGCACAATGCAACGGCGTCCGATTGTTGATGTCCAGGGCGTTCGCATCTGCACCGTGCTCAAGGAGAAGCCGAGCAACCTCTTCATCGTACGCTTGATGTAATGCAGTCCGGTCATTCCAGCACTGGGCTGTCACATCTGCGCCATGACTGAGAAGTACGTGAGCAACTGCCAGCTGGCCTTCTTGTGATGCCCAATACAGCGGCGTAATTCTTTCCTTGCTCTGCGCATTTGCATCTGCACCATGCTCCAGAAGGACCTGTGCAAGTTCCACATGTCCCTCAAGAGCGACCTGCTCCAATGGGCTGAGATTACCGAGACCCCGCGCTTCTGTATCCGCGCCGTGTTTGAGAAGAACCCGAGCAATCTCCACATGTCCCAGGCGCGATGATACATGTAGCGGGGTTTCGTCCCCGTGAATGCCCCGAGCGTTTACGTCCTGTGAGTGCTTGACGATCAAGAATATTGCGATGTCGTGCGTGTTATAGACTGCCGCATAATGCAAGGGTGTTGCCCCGGGCTCTTCAGGGTATTCGGATCGCTCTGATAGATACCGCAATATCGAGTCGTCTGGATCGTATATCCAGATCCAGACTGAAAGGTGGCTTCTGCTCGGGTCAAACAGACGCTTCATCCCATCTTGCACCTTCGAAGACACGTTTTCAAACCGTGCATGGTCCACCCAGTGCTCCGCAGCATATTCCGCGAGAGGGAACTCCTTGAGCCTGTCATTCGTGATGTATTCGTCAAGGTGTAGTAAAATACCCAGACAGGCTTGAGCAACGATGGTATGAGCTGGTGTTATTGAAACGTGGAATCGAGAAATGGTATCCTTTGTATCTGCAAGCCGTGCGGACGTCAAGTACTCCTTGGCCGAAAAATGCGCGAATTGGACGACTCGGCGACCATCCACGTCGACGACAGCAAGTAAACTGGAACACGTGGATAGCACTGTGTGCACGGGGTCTTCCGAGCGCCGTTCAGGCCGAAATTTCGGTGTTGATTCTACGTCGAAATCGAATGCAAGAATGTCTGCGAGCTCCTCAACATACAGTGGACGGGCCGCCACAGAGACACACTGCAAGAGTCGGTGTGCACGTTCCCAGTTTTGGTCCCCAATATCTTCCAATGTGCGTGCATATGTCTCATCCAGTGTATCTGGTAAGCCGTTCAGAGCGCGCTGTATGTCTTCGGGGGAGCAGTGGCGGATGTACGCAAGCTGACAGAAGACATAGCGGAACCTACGTTGCGTATTTGAATGAGGCAGATGGGTAATAACGACATGAATCACTTACATCCCATCGGCTTTCCTTGTGAGCACATCAATGACTAGTTGCTTATCTCTGGCCCTCCATCTTCGCATCTTACGGTCCTCATCAATCACCGACTTGACATATTCCGCAATGTCCTGGACTTGCCCATTCTCCTCGTGCAGAGAAATAGAACTGAAAGTTAGAGGCTAAGGACATCTGAGATGTCGGCCTCGGGTCGGCTAGTGACACAAATCCGCAGATTCGGAATGTGTAGACCGACGAGTTCCTCTACAACCCGAATACATTCTCACGAGGAGAGGGCATACCAGTGGTCGTCGGACATTCGTCCAGGCCATCGATAACGATATGGACTGTAGCTTGTCCTGGATGCCTCAGCATGACTTTGAGACATTCTAGTAGTTCAGAATTGCTCGCATGTTGCAAGCCACGACGATGGGCCGCGTAGAAATCGAAAAGAGTGGCGGAGTAGATATCGGATTGATCACCAAGTTGAACGAGTAGCGATGAGAGCAAACCATGGACGTCCTTCTTTTGGCCTTCCCTGAAGTCGAAATAAAAGAATGCGAGTGATGCAAGCCCGGATTTCTGCAAGCCGCGGATGTCCTCGATGATGGCAGAACTAGATAACGGCTTAAGCATGTGCATGCGAACTATCGGAAGAACATCGTACCAAATGACGCTCTTTCCCGCACCGGCTTTAAAAGAAGTCAGCATCGGTTTGGGAGGGAAACGCTGGTGCGAAATACTGACGCTTCCCATGAATCCATAAAAGTGAACTAGAACCGAAATACTTCCATTCCGCATAAGCGTCGCCTTCAATCCACCAAGTTGCCGTTCCGCGATGCTGAGAATCACGTGCGAGGTTATGATTCTTCCAGGGGTCCGGAGGTGAAAGCCAGTTCCGGACGTCCTGCACCAACTTGTCGCCTGTTCCAATATAAGTTGTACTCAGTGTTCCCAGTTGTCTATGTGGACATTGGGTATAGGAAATAACAACTTACGTTCTGCTCGGTTTATTTTAATCAGAATTTCTTGCATATTTTCTAATAACCCGGTCAGATATTGTTTCCGCAGATCATCGCCAATCAATATGAAACACACCTAGAGCGTGCGATATAACGCGTGCCGATCCAGTTCCGTCTGTATCTGTATGTTCGGTATAAACATCAAGTAGGGGGCAAGGAAGAGCGGAACGAATACTCGCCATCCATGATGGCCCTGCTATGTTGTACAAGACCGTAGACAACTTCGAGGGTTTGAGCAGCAGTCGCCCGGCCCTCATCCAGAGTAAGCCTATCCAATCGCTGTATCGTCGCCTCGATGT
>WTXE01000284.1:0-31633 GCA_022496225.1 Russula aff. rugulosa BPL654 | reverse complement strand
TTGACATCTATTCCCCGTCGAGCAACGACTTCAAGGTGTTAATGTTCCCCTGTTCCGCAGCAGCGTGCAACGAAACCTTTGCCTCCTCTTTCCCATCGTCGTCCACGCCGTACTCAACCGTTTCCAATGCCGTCGACAGTAACGTGTCTCGAGTATTTGCATTCGCTTTGTACTCGGAAATAAACTTTGCGACTTCAGCTTGCCCATTCTCCGATGCCAACTCGGCTGCACTTGTACCAGCCTTGTTGACCACGTTGACATCAGCACCCCGCCGAAGCAACAGCTTTACAACTCCGAATGCCCACATCGCGACGCCGCATGCAGTACAGTCCAGCCGTTGCTGTCCGCAGTATGCACACTCGCTCTGTGGTCGATCAGGAGAAGAGCAATCGCGGCATTTCCATTCGTTACTGCTCGATAGAGTGGAGTTTCTTCCTTGTCATTGCAGACGTCGACACTTGCGCCACGCTGGATCAGCAACTCCACAATCTTGAGGTGGCCATTGGCGGATGCTAGATGCAAGGGGCTCGAGAGGTCATTGCGCTTGATGTTTGGATCAACTCCACAGTCTAGTAACAGCCGTGCCATGTCAAGGTGTCCATGTTGTGAGGCAAGGTGTAATGGGGCTTGGCTCTCGTTGTCCCGCACATTCAGGTCGGCCCCTCGGTCGATGAGGAAGCGCCCGACTTCAACTTCACCCTCGCTTGACGCCAATGCTAATGGAGTCTTTTGGGCGTTGTTCCGAGGGTCGACGGGAGCGCCAGTGTTGATCATCAGTTGGACGACGTCGAGGTATCCCTTTAGTGATGTGATGTGCAGAGGATTCGAATTATTGTTGTCTCCAATATGGATATTTGCGCCTTGATCGATCAGGAAGCGTACAACATCAAGCTTCCCGTTCCAACATGCCCGAAACAATGACGTCTGTCCATATCGGTCCCGAATGTCGATATCGATGCCACACTCTAGCAAGAACTTCGTGACGTGAAGATGCCCCTGGTACGCCGCCTTGTGGAATGAAGTGCTGCCTTCCTCATCCCGGGCAGACACGGCTGCGCCCTTCTCGACCAGGAAGCGTACTATATCAAGGCGCCCAAACCAGGATGCCAAGGTCAAGGGAGTCTGCTGATTGTCAGTCCTGCTATCAACATTTGCGCCACGATCGATCAGCAACTTTGCGATGTCGAAGTACCCAGCGCCGGACACTTGATGTAGCGCGGTCCAGCGATCTTCTTTCTGTGCATTCACATCGGCGCCATGGTCTATTAAGAGCCGTGTGATGTCAAGATATCCATACCGTGACGCGAGATTCAGAGGAGTCCAATTTTGCGTCTCGTATGCATTCACATCGGCGCCGCGGCCTATCAAGAGCCGTGCGATGTCAAGGTATCCATACCGTGACGCGCAATGCAGCGGTGTCCAAAGACTTTCTTCCTGTGCATTCACATCCGCGCCACGGTCTATCAAGAGCCGTGCGACGTCAAGGTGTCCATGCCGTGACGCTTCACGGAGAGGTGTCCAATTTTGCCTCTCGCGTGCGTTCACATTAGAGCCGCAGTCTAGCAATAGCCGTGCGACGTCAACATGCCCAAATCGTGACGCTACGAGTAATGGAGTGAAGCCGTCCTTGTCTCGGGAACTGATGTCTGAGCCACGATCTATAAGGAACCGTGCCATATCAGGCTTCCCATTACTACAGGCGAGCCTCAGCGGTGTCTCTTGATTCTCATTCCGAGCATCGAGTCTTGCACCGGATTCAAGCAGCAATTCCGCAATCTCTCGATACCCAGATTGCGCTGCCGCGTGTAACGGAGCACAGCCTTCATTGTCGGTGATATTCACATCCGCGCCAGAATTCATGAGGAGCTGAGCGATCTCGAGTGATGATTTCGCCATGACGAGCTGTCCGCCCTGTGACACCCTATGAAGCGGGGCCCTCCCGAGATGGTCACGAGAGTCGGGATCGGCGCCATTTCTAAGGAGAAGCGATGTGGCTTGTAAATGTGCCTTGACTGACGCGGCATGTAACGCAGTCGTATGAGAACCGCCCTGTTATTGACGTCCCGCAAATTGGCAGCAATCAGGTGCTCTGCGAGACCAACGAAACCGCACAGAGACGCATAATAAAGTGGTACGCCTCGGGCTGCGTCGGGTGCATCGTGGGCATGCGTTCGTCCAATAACGGTCGATGTCGTAAGCCAGACCCATGCAGCGAAATGTGGCTTTGGGATCAAATAACGCTTCATGACCTCCTTGATGTGCGATGATACGTTCCTAAACTGGCATGATCGACCCAGTGCTGAGCGGCATACGGGGCGAGGGGAAAGTGAGCTATCGTATCTCTGTCGATTTCGTCGTCGAGGTGGAGGAGGACGCTGAGGCTAGCGTGTGCAAGGATGGTATGTGCGGGTTCGGGAGAATGTGATAGTATGAGAGACGTTCTTCGGCAGCCGCGAGTCTCTCCGATGTCAAGTACTCCTTGACGGAGAAGTGAGAAAATTGTACGACTTGGTGGCCGTCTTTATCGACGATCGTGATGAGACTAGAGCATGCAGATAACACCGCTTCTTCGGCGTTCTCTGGACGCCAGGCTGCATTGAAGGTGGGAGATGCTACCTCGTCGAACTGGATTGCGAGGATCTCCGCAAGTTCATCAACGCGAAGAGGGCGAATAGATACAGCAAGACATAGAAAGAGCCGTTGAGCAAATTCTTGTTTCTCCCCATCGATATTCAGCAGTGTACGGTCATATGTTTCGTCCAACGTCTTCGGCAGGTCATTCAAAATCTTCCGAATACTGACAGGGAAAGCGCGACGCAGCCTGTCAACCTGGCAGACCGCCACCGAAACCTACAAGGCCATTTGAGCGTCCATTGTAAAGCCTAAGACAAGAGACGAGAATGAGATGACTTACATGCCGTCCGCTTTGTCAGACAGCGTGACGACTACAAGTTGCCTGTCACCTCATTCCATCTCTGCATGTTCCTGTCCGAATAGACAACAGACTTGATGTATTTGACTATGTCCTCTTTTTGCCCGGTCTCCTCATGAAGCGAAATCTTGAAAGCGGCCAATGGATCGAGGATCAATCGGATATCGATCTCTGGTCGACTGGCCACACAGAGATGTAGATTCGGGAGTTCCAAATCGACGAGTTCCCCAACGAGCTCCAACACCTCCTCGCGAGCGGACGGCGTCCCGGACAAATTGGGGATTCATCGATAGCGTCGACGATGATATAAATTGGGCCTTGCCCTGGAGATTCAGCATGTCCTTCATACATTCTTTGAGCGAGTCAATATCGGGCTCTCGCATGCCGTTCTTATTGTCTGAATATAACTGAGAGAGGATGTTGTAGCAAGAATCGGATTCGGCAGAAAGCTGCAAAACGAGGGAGGAGAGCAGTCCATAGCAGTCTTGTTTTTGACATCCCGGAAATCAAAGTAATAGTAGGCCATCGTGGCCAATCCAACTGCGTCCATGCGTTCTATGTCTTGAACGATTGCAGATCTAACCGGCGCTGTGAGTAACCTTGGATGGACATATAAAATCATGACTCACAGAAGCGTGCTCTTCCCCGCCCCGCTGTAAGATCAACAAAGGTACAGTATTAGAGTAAAGGACTCATCGGTGGTTTAAAAGACATACGTTTTCCATGTATCCACAATAGCGACCCCTTGGCTTTCCATTCTTTAGCGCACTGCTCTCAAAGAACCATGCTGATGTTCCTTTATGTCGTGCTTTTCGAACGAAGTTTTGATTTGTCGACGGATTGGGGGGAGAGAGCCAGTCTTGAACGTCTTTTTGAAGCCGGTCACCTATAAGATACCGCCGTCATGGCGATGAAATGCGGAAAGGGAAACAACGAACGTTGAGCCTTGTTTATTTTATTTAATATTTGGTGAATTGTGACTACGACCCGGTGTCAGCACGAGTGCAACCAACCTCGTGTGAGACACATACCCAAATCTTCTCGGATACTGTCGGTAGATGCTTTCCCATCTAACGGACGAAGCGCTCAGACAAATATCTGCAAACAATCAGAAAATAATTGCGTACCTTCCATTACCACTTGATATTGCCCATAAGACCGTGGACAACACCCAATGTTTGTGTAACGGTCATCCGAGCCTCATCTTGTGTCAGTCGATCCAATCTTTGGAGGACCGTCTCTATCTCGCTCTCTCCCAGTAACTTTTTAGTGAACTTCTCTGTGGCACATTGAGCATAAGTAACGTATCTGACGGCGTACTTACTGAAGCGCCCCTGTTTGATTTGTTTCGATGCCAGGGCAAGCACCGAAAGTAATTGAACCATTATTTTGACGATGAGATCCGTCAACATCGGAGTATGCGGGATCGTCGTATAGACTTCCAGACGTTTGAGGAAATTCCCCAAGCACTCAAAAGGTTCAGGAGAGCATCGTAACTCGACGTGACCCCACTGGCGGCCTGACAAACTCATTCATCACACGGAAACTAAAAAGAGAGCGTATTAAAGGGACGAACAGAGAGGAGGACATCGATCCAACGAACAATGCTTTTGCTGGTGGGAAGGGAACCTGACGAAGTCATGTTAAAAGAGTTATGGATGGAATATTGACTTACGAGGTTGACTGCCTCTCCTAGAATGCCCGAAAATGCCTGGATGACATTCACTGCCGGGCTGAGGCAGCCGATTAGAGTCCGATTTCCCTCCCGATAGTCCTTGAATGCCTTCTCGCGCTCTGGAGCAGTTCTAGGATAGCCCCGGAGAATCTGCCCGTTTATCGCGGCAGCGAAGGGATTTTTGGAAAGGTCTATTCCGGTTATGTTTGTGTAGTCGACCAAGGCATCAGTGATCAATTGGATATTGGAAGTGGGGGATGTTGAGGATGTTGCTTGCACAGTAGACGACATTGAGTTGACGGATCGTTTGGGACGTTTGGTTCAGAAAGGATGGAGTGAAGGAAGGGGGGACGAGTGCAACTTACGAAAGCCAGGGTCACTGAGTGATTGATGCCTAATCATTACAGCATTATTTGTTCCTACGCTAGGCGCCGAGAAAACCCTACTGCTGTATTCTACCCTACTCTAGGTACTGTACGTACAGGAATACAGACTACTGTAAGTTATTCGAGCACTGTAGGAATGGTCAACAGTAATCATTTCAAATTAACTAGTCTATTGAAATCGAGCAGTTTGGATAACATGTTAACATGCATAGGTAGTACGCTTGGGTGGAATTACAAGTTTACAACGGATGGCTCGGAGGCGGCAGCAGTTCACTGTGGTGCTGGAAAGAAACGACTAGACTGGCCGTGTCCCATGATAAATCGCTGGATGCGGGTTAGATATCGTAACAAGTTTACAAGGGGGCGTTCCAGAAGGGAAGCCGGACACCGCGGAGGTCCCACACTTTGGTTGTACTCACCGTGGTGTTTCTCAACAAGAATTAACAAAATGTAGCAGACTCCAAGGCGGCATCAACCAAGTCGAAAGCCATCGGGGTAAGTTAGGTCGTCGTCAAGGGAGCACTGTAGGCGCCCACCGTGTTAGACAGCCGACAACTGCGGAGCGCAGATCGTGTGGTGTCTTTCAGACTTCTATATCACTTACACGGGCCATTCCCCGATCACAAGAACTTTCATTTTACCATATTTGTCCAGAAAGCGAAAGAAGAAAAAGCCCATCAACTGCCAAATGAAAAATGAGAAGCGCGACTACTGGCATTCTCGCGCCCCGCAAAGCGATTCTGTACGCGCAAATGACTGGACTGCTCCAGCTTTCGACCCACCGTCTCGGCTCTAACCACACGTCATCACCAGATGGCTACAGCACCTTGAGTAAGAAGTCAATGACGCACCCACCCGTCCAAGCAGAATGTGACAAGCGCCCCATCTCGTCCGTAATCGGGCCCGTTTTTGACGTGTACCTCGTCACGCTGCTCCCTGTCGTACCCGTTGTCCTAATGGATGCGATAGTTGCGCGCTGAACGAGTGGTTGCAGATACAGCAATGGCTCGCCAATGGGATGAGATTGGGACTGGGACTGGGGTAGATTGATAAAGTGGGGGCGATGATGTTCATGCCAACCAGTACCAGAGAGCGGTGGAGACACTTCCCCGGACTGCGTCCAGAGAGACGGTGATCGATAGAAGAGACGGAGCTGGGGTGAGCGAGACACTTTCAGCTGCTACCCGTGAAACCTTGTGAAAGTAACGAGTTGGAGTTTGACGCTGGCGCAGAACCCGATGCGCTCAATGCCGAGTGCAGACTGAGTCGTGATCATATCGAGTATAACCATCCCTCGGAGACGGGTTGTTCACGCGGGTACACAGTAGTTGAAGACTGTAGGATTTAGCGCACCGGACTGATAATACAAGATAGTACACTCACCACCAGACCAAACGTCGGACGCAGTTCATGCGAAATCGACAGCCCCTGGGCTATCTGCCTCCAGTTCCGTCGCAGGATATGAACCGGGTTTATAAAGGCCAGGTGGGGATGGCAGTCTGTCATTCAAGGAAACTGATGCAAAAGCTGAGGCAGGGCGGGCGATCGGTGCGTCTGGATAGTCAGCTGCGTTTCTTGTGGCTTCTGTCGATCCGGCTGGTTAGGCCGGTGCACCAGAGACTCTTCACATTTGAGAGGCTGCGCGAATTCGCGCTGCGGACAAGAGAGAAGGGCCAGTAATCCTACCATTACGATCAGTCGAGGCTATTCCTTGAGGGAAGTTGAGGAAGCGGTGGTACGGGAATGGCGTAGAAGCATACGATGGAGATGTGGGTTTGTGATGGAGATGGATTCAGAGGAGCCGGTAGACTCCACGGAAGAGAGGCGAGTGTGAACAGCCCAGTGTACGTGAGTTGCGAGCGCGTGTTATCGAGGAACGTCCAATCGCGACGGCTGGAAGCGCGTATCAGTGAAGCTGGCACCATGCCGGGTATTGTAACTCACCTCCTCGACTTTCCGGCTCTCTCCCTCTGACAAGTTTACACCCGAATCACTGGTCCCAACCGACTAGAACCAGCGCGGCCCATTGTCTTCAGTGCCATTGCCCACGAACAGACCACGCGTGAGGACATCCGCTTCGACGATCAGATTCATAGCGAGTCGTAGTCCTTGACAACGAGAGACGACAGGGCTTTCGGGGCTTCCGGGATCGATGAGCCAATCCGTGTACGAGAGAAATCCTGCGCTGGTGAAGAGAGCGAGCTCTCACCTGTCGTAGCGGGCGGAACGCGGTGGAGGAGGGTGAAGACGGGATTGGGATCCATAATCCCTGGCAACGAAAGCGTGCGTGAAAGTCAGTTGACGGACGCTGAGGGTCTCTTCATAACTTACGTCTCTTCTAACTTACTTTGAGGTGGGACTCACTGGTGGTTAGAGGCATCATCGATAGCGCTGCAGGCGCGTCCACGGTACGTTGCATGACGACTCATTGACAAGTGAGGCGACACTGGCAGGCACAAAGTCGAACGACTTGATCAATCTCAATTCGGTGCCGGTGCCTCAGCCACCTCACTTGTCTCTACTTGATGGGTAGCAGATACAGTCGATGAATTATCGAATCGCACCTCCTTCGTAGGAGACACCAAAAACGACGTCTAGACGGAGGCCCTCGCCGACCACATCTCCACCACGCGCGCGCGCCACCACCTCACCGGTACACCTGAGCATCCTTACACACCGTCTTTCCAGCCAATAACTGGTTATCTGACCCCTACCGAAAAGGCCTTTTTTTCCCCTCGTCCTGAGCGTACACTCTCGTCTCCGCTCCGACCTTATAGCTGCTAACATTGGATCAAAGTCCACCGTCGACATAGCTATTTACATTTCCCTACTACGCCAAGGAGCCATCCGTGTCAATAACAACAAGTCCAGCAGCACGAGCAGCCATGGCGCCACGATCACGATCGGGCGCGATCAGCACCCGGCCGCGTACCAAGTTTCCGCGGAGCTAAGTTAGTTGCCCTCGAGGACCAGCAAGCCGCGCATATATCTACGTTGCGGAGCCTATGCATGCGAAAGAGATTGAGAGCGAGGCTCGCGCTACTCTGTGCTCGGTGAAGAATGGTATGCGCGTGCGTCTGGGAGAAGGCAGTGAGGGACGTGAGCGCGATAGGGAGGGCAAGCTTGCACGCAAGGAGGGTTGAGCGCTTGCACGCGGAGCGCGAGATCGAGTGGGCGGGGAGGACGCGCTGCGCGCTTGGATGCTGTTGTGCTGCAGGCCCTCAATCGATATTGCGCATGGATGAAGAGAGGAGAGTTAAAGCTGGTTTTAACGATGATAATGATGAGGGTAAGTCATCTACAATGCCCCATCCCGTGCACTTTCGTCTTCTCCTGATGGAGGACTACATGCTAACTTACGACATCGCCACCGTCTTCCCTTCGGGCCACACCTACCCCCAACGATAACGATAACGAAGACGACGTGGGCGCAGTCCTATCGAATCTCTCTCCCGCCTCTCGTAGGCTCATCTCCAACTGTCTCCACATGCGACGCAAACCTGCAGAGGCAAGTGGGGGCACTGCGCAGCTCGATCCAGCGCGGCTTAAACCTCAATTGAGGCACAGGTGCTGGTGCAGCCTCATGGGAGCAACTTGGATTCATCTGGCCGTTTCAGACGTGATGAAAGGGAAAAGAGGAAGAACACAGTGACTTTTGCATTTCTGTCCTCCCCTCGTCCTCCCCTTCTTTCACTTCTTCATCATCTTTATCCGCCCTTGAGGCTGAGGCTATGACGCAGTACTTGCTTGTCGAAGACGGAATTTTTAGAAGTACATCCGTTGTGCAGGGACATTGAACATGATAAACCTGGTTATTTCCTATTTCATGGGATGATGCAGATCTGGATCCGATGCCTCGCGCTTCGTTAAACGTTACAGTACCTGCCAAAAAGGATAAGGAGATTGGTTACGCGGCATGTATTGAACCCCTTCTGCATCCCTCCCTCCCGCCGCTGGTAACTTTAGTACTTTGGGTTTGTATTCATCAACCCACTGTTTCATAGTGTCCCGCCAAACTCAACAAAATCCCATTATACAGACTAATGACAGTTACATGCCGGTACAAGATACTTTCTCTAAACTGTGCTTTTTCTAAAAGCTAAAATCGAAGCGATGGGTCAGATAACCCATTCAAGTCATAAAAGGATATCCTCGAACCTTTCTCCGAGTCTTCCCGCTCCATTCTTCCGAAGTAGATCTGCAATCTCTCGATATCCTGTCCGCAACGATATTTGGTATGGTGTTTCACCCTTGTCATTCATTGCATGTATGTCCGCGCCACGTTCAAGTAACAGCCCCACGATCTCGGTCTCCCATTGGCTGCTGAGATGTGCATCGGAGTCCAATACGATGGCTCCCTTGCGTTCATGTTCGCGCCGAGATCGAGAAGAACCCGCGAGACCTCGAGGTGTCCATATCGTGATGACTGGTGCAGTGGGGTCCACCCGTATATATCACGTGAATCCACCTCCGCACCCCGCTCGATGAGCAAGCGCACGACATCGACGTTCCCCTTGGCCGCGGCTCTGTCTAACGGAGTCTGGCTACTTACATTGCGGGCGTTGATATCCATTCCCCGTTCGAGCAACGACTTTAAGCTGTTGATGTTCCCCTCTTCCGTAGCAGCGTGCAACAAAACCTTTGCCTCGTCCTTCCCATCGTCGTCCGCGCCGTACTCAACTGTGTCCAATGTCATGGACCGTAAGTTGTTTCGAGTATTTGGATTCGCTTTGTACTCGGAAATGAACTTCGCAACCTCAGCATGGCCATTCTCCGATGCCAACTCGGCTGGACTTCTACCGGCCTTGTTAAGCACGTCTACATCAGCACCTCGCCGAACCAACAGCTTTACAACTCCGAGATGCCCACATCGCGACGCGGCATGCAACGAAGTCGAGCTGTTGCTGTCCGCAGAATGCACAGTCGCTCCGTGGTCGATCAGGAGACGGGTGATCGCGGCATACCCATTCGTTGCTGCTAAATAGAGTGGTGTTTCTTGCTTGCCATTGGATACGTCAACACTTGCGCCACGGTCGACCAGCAACTCGGCAATCTTGAGGTGGCCATTGGCCGACGCTAGATGCAAGGGGCTCGAGAGGTCATTGCGCTTGACGTTCGGATCAACGCCATGTTCTAGCAACAGCCGGGCCATGTCGAGGTGTCCATGTCGTGAGGCGAGATGCAATGGAGCCTGGCTCTGGTCATCCCGCACATTCAGGTCGGCCCCTCTGTGGATGAGGAAGCGCACGACTTCAACTTCACCCTTGCTTGCTGCAAATGCTAACGGGGTCGTCCGGGCATTGTTCAGAACGTCGACAGGAGTGCCAGTGTCGATCATCAGTTGGACGACGTCGAGGTGTCCGTTTAGTGATGCGATGTGCAGAGGATTCGAATTATTGTTGTCATGGATATCTGCGCCTTGATCGATCAGGAAGCGTACAACATCGAGCTTCCCGTTCCTAGACGCCAGGAACAATGACGTCTCTCCATCTCCGTTCCGAACGTCGACATCGATGCCACACTCTAGGAAGAACTTCGTGAGGTGGAGATGCCCATGATGTGCCGCCTTGTGGAATGGGATGTTGCCTTCCTTATCCAGGACAGACACGGTTGCCCCCTTCTCGATCAGGAAGCGTACCATGTCGAGGTGCCCTTTAATCGATGCCCAGGCCAAGGGAGTCCGCTCCTGGTCATCCCGGTAGTCAATATTTGCGCCATGATCGATCAGCAACTTTGCGATGTCGAAGTGACCCATGCCTGACGCTTGATGTAGCGCAGTCCAGTGATATTCATTCTGTGCATTCACATCTGCGTCGCAGTCTATCAAGAGTCGTACGATGTCAAGGTGTCCATACCGTGACGCCATTTGCACAGGAGTCCAATTTCGCATCTCGCATGAATGCACATCGGCGCCGCGGTCTATCAAGAGTCGTACGATATCAAGATGTCCTTCACGTGACGCTTGATGCAGAGGAGTCCAACTTTGCCCATCGCGTGCGCTCACATCAGAGTCGCAGGTTAGCAATAGCCGTGCGACGTCAACATGTCCCCATCGTGAAACAGCGTGCAATGGAGTATGGCCGTTCGCGGCTCGGGAATTGATGTCTGAGCCACGATCTATGAGGAAGTGTGCCATGTCACGCTTCCCATTAGCACAGGCGACTTCCAACGGTGTCTCTTGCCTCACATTCCGAGCATCGAGACTTGCATTAGATCCAAGTAGCAGTTCCGCAATCTCTCGATACCCTGATTGCGCTGCCGAGTGTAACGGGGCACAGCCTTCATGGTCGGTGATATTCACATCCGCGCCAGAACTGAGGAGGAGCTGCGCGATGTCGAGTGATGATTTCACCATGACGAGCTGTCCACCCTGTGACACCCTATGAAGCGGAACCTTCCCGAGGTGGTCACGAGAGTTAGGATTGGCGCCATTTCCAAGGAGAAGCGATGCGATTTTTAAATGTCCCTTGACCGAGGCGGCGTGTAACGCAGTCGTATGAGAACCGCCCCTGCTATTGACGTCTGGTGAATGGGCAGCGATCAGGTGCCCTGCGAGACCAACGAAACCGCACAGAGACGCATAATAAAGTGGTACGGCCTCGGGCCGCGTCGGGCGCATCGTGGGCATGCGCTCCGTCCAATAGCGGTCGATATCGTATAGCCAGACCCATGCCGCGAAATGTGGCTTTGTGGGATCAAATAAACGCTTCATGGCCTCCTTAATGCGCGATGATACGTTCCCAAACTGGGCATGATCGACCCAGTGCTGAGCGGCATACGGGGCGAGGGGAAAGTGAGCTATCGTATCTCTGTCGATTTCGTCGTCGAGGTGGAGGAGGACGCTGAGGCTAGCGTGTGCAAGGATGGTATGTGCCGGTTCGGAAATAATGTGATAGTATGAAAGACGTTCTTCGGCAGCCGCGAGTCGCTCCGACGTCAAATACTCCTTGACGGAGAAGTGGGAAAATTGTACGACTTGGTGGCCGTCTTTATCGACGATCGTGATGAGACTAGAGCATGCGGATATCACCGCTTCTTCGGCGTTCTCCGGACGCCAGGCCGCATTGAAGGTGGGAGATGCTACCTCGTCGAACTGGATTGCGAGGATCTCCGCAAGTTCATCAACGCGAAGAGGGCGAATGGATACAGCGAGACATCGAAACAGCCGCTGAGCAAATTCTCGTTTCTCCCCATCGATATTCAGCAGTGTACGGTCATATGTTTCGTCCAACGTCTTCGGCAGGTCATTCAAAACCTTCCGAATACTGACAGGGAAAGCGCGCCGCAGCCTGTCAACCTGGCAGACCGTCCACCGAAACCTATGAGACAATTTGAGCGTCCATTGTAAAGCCTAAGACAAGAGACGAGAAGATATGACTTACATGCCGTCCGCTTTGTCAGACAGCGTGACGACGACAAGTTGCCTGTCATCCTCATTCCATCTCTGCATGTTCCTGTCCGAATAGACAACAGACTTGATGTATTTAACTATATCCCCTTTTTGCCCGGTCTCCTCATGAAGCGAAATCTTGAAAGCGGCCAATGGATCGAGGATCAATCGGATATCGATCTCTGGCCGACTGGCCACACAGAGATGTAGATTCGGGAGTTCCAAATCGACGAGTTTCCCAACGAGCTCCAACACCTCCTCGCGAGCGGACGGCGTCCCGGACAAATTGGGGCATTCATCGATAGCATCAACGATGATATAAATTGGGCCTTGCCCTGGCAGATTCAGCATGTCCTTCATACATTCCTTGAGCGAGTCAATATCGGGCTCGAGCGCGCCGTTCATATTGTCTGAATATAACTGGGAGAGGATGTTGTGACAAAAATCGGATTCGGCAGAAAGCTGCGAAACGAGGGAGGAGAGCAGTCCACAGCAGTCTTGCTTCTTGACATCCCGGAAATCAAAGTAATAGTAGGCCATCGTGGCCAATCCAGCTGCGCGCATGCGTTTGATGTCCTGAATGATTGCGGAACTAACAGGCATCAGGAATAACCTTGGACGGAGATATAAAATCAGGACACACAGAAGCGTGCTCTTCCCTGCCCCCGCTGTAAGATCAACAAAGGTGTTAGGGTAAGCGACTCGTCAGTAGTTTGAAAGACGTACGTTTTCCATGGATCCACAATAACGACCCCTTGGCTTTCCATTCTGTTAGCGCACTGCTTTCGAAGAACCATGCTGCGGTTCCTGTATGTCGTGCTTTTTGAACGAAATTTTGATTCGTCGACGGGTTGGGGGGAGAGAGCCAGTGTTGAACGTCCTTTTGCAGGCCATCACCTTCAAAGATACCGTCGGTCAAGGACACGAATGCGGAAAGCGAAAACATACGTTGAGTCTTGTTTATTTTATTTAATGTTTGGTGGATTGTGACTACGACCAGTTGTCAGCACGAGTGCAACCTCTCTTGTATGAGACACATACCCAAATCTCCTCGGATGCTGTCGGTAGATGCCTTCCCATCTAGCAGAAGAAGCGCTCAGACAAATATCCGCAAACAATCAGATAACAATTGCGCACCTTCCATCACTACTTTGATATTGCCCATAAGACCATAGACGACACCCAATGTCTGTGCAACGGTCATCCGGGCCTCATCTTGGGTCAGTCGATCCAATCTTTGGAGGACAGTCTCTATCTCGCTCTCCCCCAGTAACTTTTTAGTGAACTTCTCTGTGGCACATTGAGCATAAGTAACTATATCTGACGGCATACTTACTGAAGCGCCCCTGTTTGATTTGTTTCGAAGCCAGGGCAAGCACTGAGAGTAACTGGACCATTATTTTGACGATGAGATCCATCATCATCGGAGCATGCGGGATTGTCGTATAGACCTCCAAACGCTTGAGGAAATTCCCCAAGCAATCGAAAAGGTCCAGGAGGGCATCGTAACTCGACGTGACCCCACTGGCGGCCTGGCAAACTCATTTATCAAAAATGAACTGATTAAAGAGCGTATTAAAGGGACGGACAGAGAGGAGAACATCGATTCCAACGAACAATGCTTTTGCTGGTGGGAAGGGAACCTGACGAAGTCATGTTAAAAGAGTTACTGTATCGGGTTGAATACGTGACTTACTAGGTTGATCGCCTCTCCTAGAATTCCCGAGAACGCCTGGATGACTTTGACGGCCGGGCTGAGACAGCTGATTAGAGTCCGATTTCCCTCCCGATAGTCCTTGAATGCCTTCTCTCGCTCTTGGAGCAGTTCTAGGATAGCTGTGGGAGAATCTGCGCGTTCGATCGCGGCAGCGAAGGGATTTTTGGAAAGGTCTATTCCGGTTATGTTTGTGTAGTCGACCAAGGCATCAGTGATCAATTGGATATTGGAAGTGGGTGATGTTGAGGATGTTGCTTGCACAGTAGACGACATTGAGTCCACGGATCGTTTGGGATCTTTGGTCCAGAGGGGATTGGAGTGAAGGAAGGGGGTACAAGTGTACGAGGGCCGGGGGTCACTGTTCTCGGTGCAGGCGGCGTGAGGTGTGAGGCTGTGGAGACTCATAATCATTACGGCATTATTTGTTTACGCTAGGCGCGAGAGATGGTTGGTCCGGAAGGAGCGGAGCGGGCTATCCATTCTTTCATTGCTACATCCTCTGCCGCCTCGCAGCAGCTAGTCGTACATACTCTGTCACACACTGTATTACACCCTCCCACCACTCCCTTCTGCCAATAGATCGTCGATCCTCGCAAATAACCATCCACAATCAGCTCAGTACCAAGCCAACCACGTACCTCCAACCGAACAGCGAGAATCATCTCCATCTCGCAGCTGCAACCATCACCATCACAACCAGCGGGTCTGTTGTGACCACAGTACACGGATCGCTGCAGCGTGCGCGAGAGCCCTACCCGCCCCGCGCTCACCTCTCCGCTGGATCCACAGGCTTCGCCCGACGCGCCCGCGCCTGCCCCTGCACCTAGCACACACAGCACTCACAGCACACCCACACGTACGTAGCCCAACACGTATCACATTCATGCCCGATCATCCTCATACCTGCCCTGACCCGATCCGCTCCCAGGCGTCAAGACCATGTACTTGCGTTGATCTGATCTTGTCCGGCTAGCCCGAAGTTCGACGGGAGCGGCGCCGCGCCGCGTTGTGTTGTTTGTTCATTGTTTGTTCTTCCAATCGCCCAACTCGATTCCTCGAACTCGAAGCTTACTACAGGCGTGCCAGTGACTCAGCTGTACCGATGGCTGATAGATTCCCAAAGCTCATTGCATTTGACTTAGAGTGTGTCCCAAACTCTTGCGCTTGACCAACTAACTCTAATAAATACGCAGTTATACTCTTTGGCCGCTGTGGATCGATACCCTTGTTGGTTGTATGTGGTTCAGTACCCACTGGCAATGCCCAGTGGCTGAGCCGGTTTCTGCTCCCCGCTAAACTTTCGTGTTATAACCGCAGCATCTCTGAAGCGTGATGGAGATACCCTGAATGAGGTCCATGACAGGTGTGTCGTTGCTGTGTGCATTTTCAGGGATAGCGTCCTTTTTGAACTGGATTCGTCAGTTTCGGGGATAAGGTTTCCTTCTATCGTGATGTCCCACAGATTTTGCATCGGCTACGTTCGACTGGTGTCGTAATAGCAGCGTGTTCCAGGACACGTGCAACAGCCCTGTGAGTGGTCTATGGTGTTCTACGACATCCGTTCTGTTGATCAATCAACAAAGTGCTCGCGAAGCTCTTCATTATTGCTTATGCCTCCAAAAGCGGGAGATGATAAGTCGCCAATTATGCCTGCTGTCACTTTTTTTGATCAGCTAGAAATATATCCTGGTACATTGACACCATCGCTCCGGCCACATCACCGCGTTACTGATGTATAAACCAACGTGCATGTACTAGGCTCCAAGATACCACACTTCAAACAGCTTCAAAAAAGACAGGGATACCTTATTCTGAGATGGTGAGCTGATTGGCTCGGTACTTTCTTCCATGTAACAGGTTTCTTCATTCTTTAGCTATTCTTCGACGATGAAATGCGGAATAGTGAGGTCGAGTCATTAGGTGGGTGGTCGCTTAAGTATCTAGCCATCTGCCAGCTGATATGTATTTGTTACTTTAACAAGGTGTCACGTTCCAGTTGGTTCAGCGAGGGCTCGACAATGCCTGCTTTGAGAAGGGTCTGGAGAACTGGAGAACTCGGCACCCGGAGAAGGTGTTGGATGCCGCCCCCGAGGAGACGACTTGCGTGGCTTGACCGACGATCATCGTATAGATGGCAGCACCTGACACTTGTCGCCCCACATGCTCTTACACATCACATCATTTTGTCCGAAGGTCTAGTCACTTACAGTATTTCATCGACTCCCCTCATATGAATGTAGAATGGGTCGCTGTTTTACGGGCGTGCAACCTACGACACGTATTAGCATGACACTGGAATTCGTTTGCAAGGCCTCTCCCTGGACGGACCGCTCGCTCATACGATAAGCCAACGGCACCGCAAGAGTTGAGAAGTCCGCACCGCGGGTCCGGTTGTCGGCCAAACGCCGTGTATCCACCAAACACCTACTCTATTGCGTATCGTAACTATCGTTCGGCTATCACGGACTACGAGGGAAATGGGGCCGTAGGTCTACTTAAACCCGCCAAAGAAGAAGCCTGGGCAAGCACGTGCTCTCCGAGTCTCGGGAAGCGGCTCCGAGTCACTGTCCGGCGGCCACGTTGTATCATCCCAAGCCGCTCTCACGGTCAAATACCCAAACCTTGACCCAAATTTAACAGGCCCGCCCAGGGGCCGCCGGGAAAGAACTTTGGGGAAGAATCACCGCTACGTTGCTTATACCTTTGAAGAGTTCGAAGCGTTATTTAAATCATAGACCGCCTTATGGTTCAGGATATTAGCACTTCTGCGACCGCGAGTCATACAGTAGGTCTTATAGTAACGGCCCGATCCTCGGCCACCAAAATGTCAATAAAGCAGCACACGTATACCCTACAGCAGAATTCAAAATTCAAAATTCAACGTTCAACGTTCAACCCCATGGACTTCCCATTTTAATCGCTAACACTTACTTACTACAGTACTTCAAGAATTGCGGAGTTAGTATATTTCCTCCGAGACTCTGCCCATTTGAGCACAACAACACTCAACTCCGAAACTTGGCTACAGGCGCTCGATGTCGTGCTGAGGTGCGTCCCGCAAGTGAACTCTTTCAGGTTATGTACTTACTTTAATGGGTGCGGCGATATTAGCGCAATGACTAAGTTATGCTGCATCACTGGGAATGTGTTGCGGTCTGATGGAGTCTGCCATCATGTCTGCTCTTCGAGACTAGACTCGGAAGGCTTTTAGTTTTACCGCACCACTTCTTTTCCCGCACGGATTCTTATCTCCATCTGTCCACACATGTCAACTTGGCCGCACTGGGTACGCATGGTTTCCTTCACGTAACCCACAAATTATGAAATCTTTCTGCTTACTTTGTGCCCACGCGCTGACCTTCGCGCTTGATGGAATCACGGCCGTTGGCATCACGCATATAAGGGGGTTAGATGGGGTCGAAGAAGTGCAGTGAGACCATTTCCCACAGCTTATTGCCATGGTCCCTCCTATCAAATACGTCTACTCCCTCGCTCTTCTGTCTGCGTTAGCATATGGTGCCCCAGTGAACGAGAATGGCAGTCCTACGTTAAAACGCGGGGACCTTGACTTGTCTGTGCGCTCACCTTCGATATCCATCATAAGCCCCCCGAACGCGACAGTTGCTCCTGCCAGCGATGATCCCAACTACCAAGCCTATCCTCCAGGCACATCTGGTCCCGCAGAGCCCATTCGAGGCGACCTTGGTGCTATTATCATCGGACCGGAGAACATTCCAATTCAGCAACAGAACCCCGACGTTGTCGCTTCCCCTTCCACTGACAGTGGTGATTTGTGCGTCATATGATACTCTGTCTATGTGCTCTAGAGGTCCGACTCTGTTGATCTCCGGCGCTCAGGCCGAATGCAAAGTGGTCGTTCGCATTAAGTAGCACCCGTATGTATACCGGTGGCTGGGATAGAGTACAAAATGGTAAGCTTTCCCGGGCGGTGCAGTTTCGCCTGAATCTGACTAAATGCTTATTCCCAAGTTGATGTCATGCCCATCGCTACCAGTACGGCCCTTTTCATTGCGTTTTCTCCTAACTGTGCTCATGCTGAACCGTAGAAATGGCTGGGGTGAGCATGCGTCTCGCGGCCGGCACTATCCGGTTAGTTTCCTGATTGATTTGCGATTTTTCCTGGCTGTTATGCTTCTTGTATATAGTGAGCTTCACTGGCATAAAACCGCAGAGGTGAGTGTGGGCTATCCTGGGCTTGATTGGCTCGAACCATCTGATATCGTCCCTCCCAGTGGGCGTACGTAATTCGTGTAAGCACTTGTCTCTCTTTCTCTCCTGTTGTAGACCATATAGCGCTGTGTAGGGATCTACACAAATAACCGCCGTCGATGCAGATGGGCGTAATTATGTGGCTGTCGTCGTAAGTGACCAGATGTCACAATATATTCTTCTCACCGTGCTCTGTTTATAGAACGCTGGTGATTTGTGGTACTTCCCCGCTGGGTTACCGCATTCGCTGCAGGCAACAGCGGACGACCCAGCAGGGTCTGAAATCTTAATTGTTTGTCAAATACTAGCCACCTATTTAGTTCGTACCTCATGATTCCGCTGGCTCCAGATATTTCCAGATGGCAATTTCAACTCAGCTTCTTCGTTTCATGTTGAGCCTTTCCTATCGCATTGCCTGTCTGCGATACGACTGATCCCACACCTCTAGGTGACCGACTGGCTCAGCCATGTTCCAAAAGAGGTCATCGCAAAGAACTTCCAGCAAAGCATCACCGCCTTCGACCATATCCCCTCGCGCGAGTTGTTCATGTTCCCCTCGGGTACGTATTCTAATTATTAATTCGTCTCCATTCTTTAACCATACGATACCTACCGGCATCCATTCAGAACCACCAACCAGCAATGAGGCACCGTCAGATCCCCAAGGGCAGATCCCGAGCCCTTCTCTTACCCATTGTCCCAAGTTAATGCACAAAGCTCAATGGAGGGTCAGTCAAGATCGTTGATTCAACAACCTTTAAGATTTCGAAGAGGATCGCAATGGCAGATGTTACTGTTGAGCCAGGTGCACTCCGAGAGCTGCATGTGCGTGTCGGCGTTCTTTTTTTCGCTATTATAGTAGCGCTTATTTCGACATTGGGATGTAGTGGCATCCGACACAGGACGAGTGGCTTTACGTTCTGTAACGATACAATCTCACGCTTCCCGAGACATAATTTCGTACTGAGGCTAGATTCACAGGGAAGGCAATGCTCGCATGACGATCTTCGCTGCTCCTTCCACTGCCCGCACGTTTGACTATCAAGGTGGGGATATTGGTTATGTGCCCGCCGGCTTCGGTACGTAGCTTTGGTTGACGATACAGCAGTACCTCCGATGCGCTTACCTTTTCTACTTTGCTGTAGGCCATTACCTTGAGAACACTGGAAACACAACACTTCACTTCCTCGAAATTTTTGACACGGGTAAGTTCCTATCCAACATGTCACTGTTTTCGAGTGTCACTCACGATTCGGAACGTTGCAGATCGTTTCCAGGATATCAGCCTCACTCAGGTACAGTAAAATTGCCTTGCAATCATTGTGCTTTTAGTCTCGGTGCTTATCGTGGTGTTTTAGTGGCTTGCACTAACGCCTCCGGGACTTGTGAGCCAGACCCTCGGTCTCTCTACTGATGTCGTCGCAAAATTCAGCAAGACTAAACAAGTAGTCGTGGGCCCGACTACATAAGACGAAGGAAATCCGGGTTGAGGGGCCACGAAATGGGACCGGTTAATTGTTCCTGCAAGTCTCGTTAGGCTCTCCTCATGTACTACGCGATAGGACGCTGTTCACATACAAATGTAGGCCATTCGGATATGCTGTCATGTACTTGCTGCAAATATCAGATAATAGCCTATTTTGACCCTTCTCTGAGCACCATTGTAGTACGCCTGGCACCGCACGAAGAAGACGGACTTCGCCTGACAAACTGAGGAGATGCCATTATTTGACTTTCGTGGACACGTTTGCCCTTGGAACCGCGGCCTATCGCTTGTCAGGTTCCGTCGCAACTTGTGACCTCAAAGTTAGGCTTTCCGTGATCCTTTTAGTACAGCATCGCGCCGACTCACAACGTCCGAGTCCTTTGCGGAGAACATTAAAGGTCATTTGCGTTTCTTTGTTGAAGTGCAACCGCCCTGTTTGGGGTTTGGGGTTAGAGACGGAGGGATCGTGCTTGAAGGATTTTTTCAATATTCGGACCGTGACGCCATTGTCGGGCCGGTGCCTTGTTTGACTAGCGGTGTCGGTCAACAATGGATGTGGTTTGAGTCAACCAGTCACAACTACCTTTTGTTACTAGCGAAGTGATCATGCACCACACGTCGTTTGCGACTGCCACAACTCGCTGTGGTTTTACAGATTCGTTTGCTTCTCATTTAAAATGCGTCATTTTTCTTCCCCACCACCCCACCTCTTCGACCTCTGGACTATAGCAATCGTTGTCATCAGTAACGTCTCCTCAACGGTACCTTTAATCCACCCCGTCTCCCAAATACAGAATCGGTATAGAAATGCAAGTCCAGTTTAAACCCAACGGTGCGTAGGACCTTCATTACTTGTGTACCCCTTGAAGTCCTCTGAGACTGTTTTTCTGCCAGTTCCGTTGTGTAGACATGGTATGCGGGACGACTGTCCCGTCAGGCAGTGCTCCTTCCATAATTCCAAGCCCACTGTTCTCTACTCTTCTACTCTGAAAGGGCCTACGTCTACCACGCCCGCAATGGATGGTCATTTGGCTAACCTGCATCAATTCGGCACGCATGACAAATTCTCCAGTGAAGCGGATCGTTTCCAACACGCCTCGGCCACTCCGTCGCATCCCGCTGTCCGTGATTCCGCAGCGTCATTCTTGTCTGGTACATCGGGCACAGACACGAGGGTCGGGACAGGTTCAGTCAACCCCGTGGATGGGAACGGTCTGGTACAAGGTAGATTTGACCGGTCACATTTATACCTTGCCCCAATCGTTGATGTTCCTGCAGCCGCAGATCAAGTCGCGATATTTCGTGGTTGGCTTAAAGGTCAAATGGATGCGCAGAAGGCTAAGATCATGGCAATGAGCGAGCAGTTCTCGATCCCCGTCCCAAATCTTGAGTTGAACCCCTTCGAACCCCCGCCGTTATCATTGATGACACCGTCCGTGGGGAACGCGGTCGCGGCAACCACAAACAGAACAATGACGCCTCAGGAAAATAACAAGGAATATGTCTTCGATGAACGCAGGTGGTGCCTAGCGCACCACCGGCCCCCCGTATGCCGCCTGCTATGCCTGTACAAGGTTTGTGGCAGCCTGAACCCAGGGCCCACTTCACACTGCGCGCGCGATTGGGTCTGGCCCGCTCTCCGCACGCGCGCCCATGCCACCGCGTCGTCTCCCTTGGATCAAGGCCCCATTCCAGGAACCCCTGCGGTGGTCGTGCCCAAACATCCGCAAGTCACGTCCAACGCCCCGAAAAAAGACGATATGGCCTACAAGACTACGCCCTGCAGACACTTCACGCTGAACCGGGGATGGTGCCTTGGGGTGACGACTGTGGCTTGTGAGTCTCTTATGCATTCTTTGTGATAAGTGACTTATTTGGACATGGGATAGCATTCATGATCCGAGTTAGGATGGGTCCCGCCGCTGGAACGCACGTCGGGTAGCTCGACGCCCAACTCGTCGCTGCTCGGTGGCAACAATGGTGTACTTGACCAGACCGCAATTGACGTTGCTATTGACTCGCAGCGTTCGGTCAGCAGCAAAAGCGCCCACTGTTGGGGCTACATTCAAGGCATCTGCCCACACTCGGACACGTGCAGATACCTTCATCCCACTGACATCATACCCTGTGCGTGTTTTTTCGAGTAGTAATGCGAGTCCTTCGATCGCTTCATGCTGACGGGCTGCAGATATAAAATACACGCCGTGCCTCACCTGGCCGCGATGCGGTTACCCGGCCCAAGACTGCGCACTCAAGCACCCTCAGGTCGACAAACTTACCTCCACGCGCCAAATTCAGCCGCCCACGGCCCTCAGCATGACCACGATTGTTCCACAGACCCGCTCGGGAACTGCCCCGCGTGCAGAGACGTACCCCGATGCGTCTCTTGCTCCGCAACATTACTCTCAGCCGCGCTTCACGACGCCAGCGTTGTTAACTCCAGCGGGAGGCTTCGTCATCCCTCACGACGAAGCATACGCAAGTGCGAAACTGCACCACCGCCCGACTGCACCGTCGGCAGAGATGTTCACCCCGGCGCCAGTGCGCCCTCTCGTACGACTGCGCCGTCCGTCTGAGGACATGCGGCAGGATCAGGCAACGGAAATTCAGTGCGGGCTTGGAATGGGTGCTTATCAGGGACGTGCGCGTAGCGCGAGTATTGCGGTACAGAGGCTCGGCGCTGAGTTTTCTGGGCCTGTACTGCAGACGCAGGCTAGGGCGTTTGCGAGGGGACATGGGAGGGGAAAGGTATGCATAATCCAGCTAGCTGGTCTTTCGGATTGTCACTGATGTGACTCTGATCCTCAGAGCTTGAATTTGTGATTAGGATTATCTCAGTAACTTCAGAGAAAATCGTGTAAAGGAGTCCCACGAATAATAAAGATCTGGGGTAACAATGAGTTGTATGTACGCGTTGGATGTTTGCGTGGTTATTGTTCTATTCTTTTTTAAACGATATCGTGGTGGTGATTGTTATATATGATAAATTGATAGACTGTGTTTCCTGTGCAAGTAGTTGGAGTTTGAGTGGTGCCGTGACGGAGGCTAGACTTCGCAATAAAGAATTTGAATGTAGTGTGCTCGTTTCGAATGTAAACAAGTACCACGGTAAGGGCCACATTCTCGCATTTCTTTCAAGTACTTTGACATGATGTTCGTGAACACCGTGGAACCGAACACTGCCAATTCAGCTATGACGGCAATTGGCTCCCGGACTAACCCCGACTACTGTAGTACTGTAGTGGAAGCCAGTGCGAACGCAAAACTGAAGAAAAGGCAACTCTTTTTTGGGATACGCCCAGAGAGTCCTATCTGACGACAGGTTGATAAAAACCCTCGTACACTGTACTGTATTGTATTTCCAAAGGTCGCCGTAGCGCCTATGGAGATGTAGAGGGCCCGAGGCAACTGAACGAGTCGGATCAAACCATTCAGACGCACCTCCCTTTCCGGGTGTTTCTATAATAACTGCACACTCTCCCGTAAGGAAACCCATACCACTATTTTATTTTATCCGACGCAACGATCACCGCGCGCAGTGGCGACCACCACCGCTTCCTCCACCATTACAGTACTCTTTACGCATACGTCGGTCGTATCCGCGCACAAAGCCACAACCGACTTACAGTAACTTACTTATAATGATACCCCTCTCCGAGCTCTTCGCGCGCGTTCAAGTTCTCTCTCTATCTG
The DNA here is from genome assembly GCA_022496225.1 of Russula aff. rugulosa BPL654. NCBI lineage: Eukaryota > Fungi > Basidiomycota > Agaricomycetes > Russulales > Russulaceae > Russula > Russula aff. rugulosa BPL654. The sequence continues at coordinate 8,124 of WTXE01000284.1, read as the reverse complement.
GTTCTTCTCTCACGCGTCCTTGCCGCTCCACACTCGGCACTAGCACCAGCAATCCTCGACTCGGGAACATACTAACTCAGCACTGAGAAATGATTTTTATACCGGAGTGGCGAATGTGGATAAGATTTGGTGAATCAGACATGACACGGATTATGAGGAATGCTTATAGCGCTCATCATCCGTCGTCATGTCATCCCTGGACGAAGTTGTGTGTTGCAAGAGAAGGACGCCCGGCCCAGAGCATATGTAATCTACTGGCGCGTGCGGAGATGAGATGTACGTATCAGAAGCTCGGTTACGCGGCCAAAATTGAACGTATCTTTTGGCCATTCCATGTCCATTCCCATCACACACCTGTCAAGATCACGATATGACGGAACATTCACTAGTTCACTGCCAAGCTTTGGGCAGCTTATCGATCTTTACCATTACAATAATACTCGTAAGAAATCCTTCTCTCATTCCTAGAGCATCTTAAGGATGTCCTCGGAGGAAATTGGAGCTTTAGCTGGTCGATGAAAGAACTCCTAGAGTGATCTACGGACTGCGGTGTTCCAGTTACTGTAATTTTGGTGTAGTCGGCTCGGATATCGATATACTGTAATACGTAGAGGATGTTGCTTGTCCAGTCGATGGCATGAAGATAAAAAAAGGTTCAGGCACTCAAAGCACAGATAGATGGCATGCCTGGATGTCCAGAGGTAGGAGGCCCCACTAGGGGCGCCAGCCGTAAGCGCTTGAGCGCTTGAGCCCACAGCTGGCGCAGTTTGGCCGCAAGTTGGCCGCAATTTCGCATTTGGTCGCAGTTCGCATTTGAGATTGACATGACCTATTTGTGAGCGAAACTTCGGCCGTGACGCGCGAGACGTGAGGGGCAGGTGCGGCCAACTGCGGCCAACTACGCCAGCCGTGAGCTGCAGACTGTCTGTGGACGGCCGAGCTGCTGCGGCGGGGTCCCCGCAATTGTGCACGTGACTTTTCGGTTACATTGCGCAATGTGGCGTGCGCTACACCGCTTTGTTTGTGGCAATCCTGGCCTTTCATCAATTTCATTCACCATCCACTCTTGCCACAAGTGGAAGGTCAATGAAAAGGCCACTGCTGCGGCCTTTTTACAAATCAAAGAAACAAAAGACGATAAGGTGGTCGTGGCGTGCCTCTGCCAGGGACACACTTCTTGTTGAGCACTACCCCACAATGCTATAAAATGGCCATCCATCCACGCCAGCAATGACTCAAATCTCCCTCCAACCCAACTATTCCTGCCACCCTTGCGATCAGCATCGCTACTTGACCTTTCTGCGTGCTAGTGCTTAACTCCCCGCCATCACTCCCGACCAGAACTGCACCTTAAAGATAAACGATGGAGATGTCTTCTTTACTCACCTAACTGTTCGTTTTTCTCTCCCTGCACTTCACACCGACGAGCCACCACTAACTTGATGATTGTCCCCCCTCTTTACTTAGCTTATTTGGAACGACTGATACTTAGGCATCCAAATGGCGTTCACCCCAAGGCGAACTCGTCGTCTTACCGAGACACGGGGCGCCCTACTACAACAAACCCTTCCAAGGACCCGAGGCCGCTGTTGCCTCGCGCACTCCAATGGCTCCGAACCTCGTCCCTCGCGAAGTGTTGGAACAGCGCGCTCGGACGCCCTGCAAACACTTCGAGCACCACCAGGGCTGGTGCCCTTTTGGTTCGGGGTGCCACTTGTGAGTCACGTCAATCATACTGCACTTGCCCACCGCGCCGCGCCATCGCATGCGGCGAGCCAAAGAAAGTTTTTCCTGATTCCTCTTTTAGCTTCATGATTATTTGCGTGTCGCGACACGCGGCTCCTCCCCGACTACCAACCCGTCTTCGCTCGCTTCGTCCACGTGCAGTAGCCTCCGATCGAGTCCTGTCCCTTCCGGCCGGTACCAACCTGCCTTTATCGCTCAGGCTCCCGCCCTTCGTGCTCCCCGTGAGTTCTCTCTTGTGTCGGGCGCGGATCCCATTTTTCTGACATGCTCCTTTCTTTTATTTGAAAAGATCATACATTCACTCCCGCGCCATTGGCGGGACGACATACTTCCCGATTCGACTGGGCAACGCCCATCTAGGATATGTCACCCCTTCTGGCGTTGAAGTGTTCGCGGGTCACTAGACGCTGAAGTAGCCCATATCTTAAATCCCCCATATCGACTTCTCATCTGCCCACGCGCGGATAGATTACTCATGCATCATCCACCGCCCTTCTCTTGCCTCAGCTTGCTTCTTCAGGGATAAACGATGGATGATCGCCGTATTAGTTGGTGTTTACGTCATCGTGCTTTTCTTCGCACTCTTGCTGTCTACTAACGTTACGATTATCGCTCGTAATCCGGGCCTGTTTCTATCACCAATCCTGTCCACATATACTCAGGTATATGTATATTATTTCTCAGTTCTGTAACGTGTTTCCCCACTCCCGCGTTGTTTTCCTGTAGTATCAATCACACTTATCGTCAATGTAGTGTTATTTCCGTCAAAGTAATTTACCCGTCATACTTTTAGCCAACTCAACTTCTTAAGTTAAACTTGAAAAGAATGAACAGATACGAACGAGGTAAAGCTAAAAGCATGGACTCACAAAATATCAATTATCCCCACAGACAAGATAAACCCCCATTGTAGTCCAGGCCAGTGCCGGCACGACTCGATGAAGGAACGCGGGCTCGAGTTAAAAAGTGCTGACGCGCCTGGGCATTGTCATTTTCCCGGGCGCCATCTCGCCGTCCTCGAATCAGTCCAGAAAGGGACGCGAAAGTGACACGCCAATCCCAAGGCCAATCCTCTAAAGCTGATCGATGAATGCGCACCGTATGAGAGATCCGAGCCCACGCCCGACGTGCGCCAGGGAAAGGTCGACCATCACTAGAATCACCATTGGACGGTACGTCACTAGTAATGGCAGTGTCGTCAATCGAAACTGGATTTGGAGCAAGCTCAGGCTCAGGCTCAGGCTCGGCTTCTTCCGGGTCTGTCAATTCTTTTTACGCATTGAGCTTACGAAATGGTGGTCACGGTCGAACGCTCACCCCATTGCCAAAATGAAGATCGCGGCACAGGTCTGCTCTCGGTCACAGAGGAATTGACATGATCTACTTCTGCTTCATGCACACAAGATGGGCCACCGAAAAAAAAAAGGTAAGTAAAACATTCTGAGACGAGGGAAGGGGAAGGGGAAAAAAATATGTATAGTATTTGAGCTTTTCAAAATGGCTTACTCGAAGCACTCGGATGTCTCTCACAATTTCTCGAAGGTCATAACGGTCTTCGGAACGAGGTTCGCACCATTGGATATAAAACGTGCCAGTGTGTGAGATCGTCCTGGCAATCTCCCGACAATCCACTATTCGCGTCTGGGAAGATGCTGGGCATCACGGAATCAACCATGAGGCCGTGGAGCCAAAGTGAGACCTCTCTTGGTTAAGATGTGAACAGAGATCGTTGACTCACCCATCAATATCATACAATAATGGGCGAGAAACGAACCCGTGATCTTATTTACCATGATGAATTCGACCGCTTCACCCTCTTATCTTCTGGAGAAAACGTTGCCATAACGTGTGACGCGAGTCGGTGCGGATCCCATAAATCCAAATTGAGCTTCTCTGTTTTGTGGTATCTCTATAATTGAGTGGAGATGTTGAGAGTTGAAGTACTGCGTGTATATCGTGAGGGGGTAAAAGCAAAGCACTGACTCGGGGAACAATATCCCGCATCGAAAGGGGACGGGCACCGTCGGCGCTCTGACTGACACTGCTGTATGGTCGCGATGACACCCTACACGAACGACGATCAATAGCATCAGTCCAAGCGCCCGGAAGCCTTGGAGAGTGGTACGCAGATGATGAGAACATGGGGGAGGGTGTGGGTTGCAAAGGTTTGAGCTTGGGGTGAAAACGCAGAGACATCCCCCCGAACTGCAGATTATTTATCTACCATGGCCATAAGAAAGCACAAGGGGAAGGAACGCATTGCGCCACATCCAAGAGTGGGGCTGTATTTGCTGGACACAGGGGAGAACGTGCACGAGCGGAGACGCAAGCTGTTTTCGTTGCTAGTGTGAAGGGTCAATAAAGGTGAAGTTATAGCCTGGGATGAGGTTTGCGCAAAGGAAAAAGACTTGTATGGACATGTACGATGCGATGCCGATCAGCGCGATGAAGAGAGCTGTAAGCATGGCAAAGCTATCTTAATCTTATCTAATCTCGATAACAAGCCACTAATCCGGAGACACGCCTCTGCCTCTTGAGGTCATGGGAGAAAGCATTTGGCAACAACCATTAATTCAATTTCATCCCATACTACGCTATTAGTTGCAAAGCCAGCGACAAATGAAGGGAGACAAGAAGGGACTCGGAAAGAAGGAAATGCATGGACTGTGAGTAGTAGAACCCATGGAGAATTACAATATTGGGGAATACGTCGAAGGAATGACAAGTAGGGGTGAAATTCGATGCCGAACTGATTGATAATACTTGGCGGAAGATCAGACGGTACAGTACTACTTGGCTTCCAGTTATGTATCCTTCGGGTTCTTTCCCCGACGCAGGCCTCTGCTTCTCGTGTGTAAATGTATTATGATAGATTAATGTAAGTGGTATCAAAGTTCGATTTCAGAACCAAAAGTGGTCGCCTTGTATAAAAAAGGAAAGAACGGCATCCAAACGAAGGTAATGGCGATGCTACAGAGAGCAACCTTGAACCATGGAAAGGTCCATAATAATTCAGGGTATAAATTTGGTAGCATATATGATTAAGTGCTCTCGCCGATAAAGTTATCGTAAGCGGGGCAAAGATTGTCCCACTCATCTGTAACATCCACATTTTTTAGAGTCAGTCATTTACAAGGGTAGATCAGACAACGGACCACTCGGGTAGACACTGCTTGCCACGTCGGGTACGTCCTCGGCAAAGACGACAGCAAAACCACTATATTGGCGCGTCAGCATGCCAGCACAATGACATATCGAAGTATGGGTCACGAACGCGTTCAAGTGCCAGTCGTTGTGGCAGCGGAAGAGCCAAGGGCCAGGGTTGTCCGTGAAGAACCGGATCGTGACCTTATCACCAGTGCCGCCGATGCTTACGACGTCGCGAACGATGGGATCCACAAAGTTGTATGATGAATTGCCAGCACTGCGAACCACGTAGAACGAATGACCGCTAAGGTGAACGGGATGCTATTGGAGAAGGATTGATCCAAAGTGGTGAGGCTTTTGTCGCCAGATGCTGGCACAAATACTCACAGGTCCGCCGAGAGCACCACCCGGAATAGTCAATTCAACGCTCTGGTTCGACTCGAGACTGTAGACGCTCCCTGTCGGTAATAGTTCTGACGCATTCTTACCGTTCAGGATTTGGAGCAACACGGGGACGGTGGGAGATTTAAAGCTCGTGCCGTTAATGAGGAAAGCCGTGCGAGCATCATTCTGATTTCCGCGTGAGAATAGATTTAGAGAATGAAGGACGATCTCACAAGGATTGCCTCCAAGTTAATGTTGACGTCAGCGCCACCGGGAGAAGGGTCGCCGGGCTGAATGGAAAAATTTTAGGATTGGAGTAAAAAGATATTATTGAGCGAAAATTTACCACGGGTGGCGTATCAATTGGCTAGACGGAAGAAAAGGTGGCGACCTCGTCAATGAAGAGATCAGAGAGAGAAACCCGTTTAGCTCACGTGGAGATTGGTTTCAATGAGCGGATTCTGGATAACGGGGACATTTTGCGAAGGGTCCGGAGGAGATTGATCTGGGGCCCCGTCATAGCGGAGAACAGCCACGTTGTTGGAGTTGTCGAAATTAAACCTTCCGAGCCCAGGGTTGGGCAGTGCACGAATCCCTAGGGGATTCACGTTACTATAATTCGGACTTACTAATATCAGACAGAACACATACAGTAGTTGGATATTTGCTGGTTCGCATTGACCTATAAACACGTAAGGCACGCAAACCTGTGGAAAGAGCAAGATAATCTCACAACAACGGAGTAACGTTGTCCTGTTCTCGGGGTTGATTAATAGAACAAATGATAGGATTTGAGTCGCGCGCACCAGCAAATAATTCCACCCCATCGATTGTTAGAGGTTGAACATTCGTACCGTCAACCTCAATTACGGTCATTGTATGGTTATCAATAGAAAAACGAAAGCTGGGGCCGCAAGAGATGGAGACAAGGCGGAACCGATAACTGTTATAACGTCCATGAAAAGTCTTTATCTCCAAGGCTAGACCTAGTACTGACCGTTTGCCCTTAATAACATTCACTACAGCAAGGCCAACCTGGGGACCGCCAGGATAACGACCCTTTCCATTGATCAAGGTGGAGTTGAACGAGCTGCGGATATTAAACATTAAATATTCTAAGGAAAAGGGGAAAAACTCACGGTGTGATCTCAGAGGTGCTAGTAGAAAGGTAATGATACCAATCTCCAAGTGTGATCACAGTACTTTCTGGAGGAAGAACTCAGCTAATTGAACAACCGTGTAGAGGAGAGGACTGTCTCACCGTCGTCGACATCATACAAATCACTATGTGGGTCATCTGGATCATAAATAATCAAAGGACCACGCAACCCATCACAGTACTGATTCTTGAAGTGGCTGTGATACCAAAACGTTCCCTAAGACTCGGATAGAGAATATGAGAGTTGGTTAGACGGATACGACAGAGGGTAATTACCGCTTGGCTCTTCGCATCGAATTGGTACTTGAAGCTCTCCCGCGGTACCAGAGGGCATTGGGTAACAAAGGTAGGACCATCGACATAGTTTTTGTTAAGTTGAAAAATACCGTGCCAATGCTACAGAGAGATACTTCAAACCCTTTGCCGCAGTGCAGTGAAGGGAGACCTTACAATAGAGGTGCCCAAATCCAGATCTTTATCGGTCAACATATCAACCACGTTGATTGAGAACGTGTCACCCTGTATGAAAGTGAGTCAAAACTAGGATCGTCACCATGATGATCTTCCTGTGAATCCAACATTACCTTTTTTCCGGTGATCATTGGACCGGGGAAAACACCGCCAGCGAGGGTGGCACTGTGGACGGCACCACTTGATCAGACACATTGCATCTAATAACGATGGCGGACTTACGAGCGAGAGAACCCATCAGGCGCAATATAACCATTGGCGATCACAAGGTCAGCAACTGGGCCGATGGCAGCAGAGGCGCTCCAAGAAACGGCGACAAGAAGAAAAGCAAGTTCGCGGAGCTGAAACATCGCGAATAGAGAAGTCGAAAGAAAATGAAGGAATGCAGGGGCTGAGGTCCCTAGGACCAGCACCACCAAAGTTGACATGCTTTATATCACCGACACACGCGGTATAAATTTCGATAAAGCACTACAGTAAGGTAGCTTGAGCAACTGTGAACACTGACGTGATCCAAGAATTGAAAACGGAACACACAAACGCATCAGAACTAAGCGAGGGATAATTTGACTTAATCTGGTAAGTCCACGTCAAATTATCCGTCGCTTGTAACTTTATTACTCTTTTTTTTCGAATTTGTATTCCACGTAACTACTAACAAGGAGGCGGTTAGGCAAGTATGCGTTGTAGGTATGACTGGTTGGTGTGACGCTTGCCTGCTAGGTGATGTGTGTGTATGGGTTTGGTGGATGGGATGAGCGAATTTACATGCTGCGGCCGATATAAACCAAGCAATGTGCGAGGTCTACAGTAAGAGAGTGTCATCCCAGGTCCCAATCTGCTAGTACTGTAACTTACTCGCTAGTACTCGCTAGCACTTTCTGAACATTTTATTCTTACCCATTCCGACTTAGCATATTGTCTCTGCCACTCGCTTCTACCTGCTTGACGTGTCACACGCCAGTAGACCGCGTGGTCGACGCACATCACTGCGTACAGCGAAGCGATTTCCCCCGAAGCAGTTGCGTTACTTCCAGCTAAACTTTACAGTACAGTACACCACGCCCGAAAAATCGAGACACGGCGGAATCTGAATCTGGGTGCCAAACCTTCGAGTACGTATGATTCCTCCGAAACAATTTCACTTCGAGGTCTTGTATTCTTACGCGATATACAGTACAGCACGGTCCTTACCCATGCAGTAATACCCGAATCCC
>WTXE01000283.1:0-31751 GCA_022496225.1 Russula aff. rugulosa BPL654 | reverse complement strand
GTAAATAAATCGCACTATTCAGATAGCGAAGCGAGCATACTATACCGCTAACGGCAGTCCGTAATACTGTACTGTAGAGGGAATAGCTGGATACTGAGAATTCCAGGAACGCCTGTCGATTGACAGGCGGGAGTTAAAGATTGGTGTCATTTGACACGTATTGATGTGACAATCAGGTGGACGCTGCATGCTCTTACCCTTGCTCTTACCTCGAGGTTTTATTTAATTGTGCATACACTGGCTGTAGTGCATCGCGATCTCCGCAGGCTGTAATAATATAATACTCACCGCTGACCAGAATTTTCATCACAGGGGGCGCCTAGCAGAGTAGCAGTTCTTCAAAACGATGCATTTGACTCGGAGTACCACGCTACGTTCCACCTACACCCCGCACCTTTGGATAGGAAATGTCCTGCCGAATTCTCTCAGTCGCTCCACCACTCGTGTCCCTGTTCTTCTTTTCCGCCTTTGTAGTCGCCCAGATTAATGTGACGGCGAACTGCACCTCCCTCTCTTGGGTATGTGTATTATGGTTCCGACAAGGACAATACGACCTCCGGCGTTCGTTTGATCTGATGGTATTCGTATCCAGAGTTTCAACTCAATCGGTCAAAGCCCGTGCATAATCGCAGCATACATGCTAGGTACATGCTACGGGGGACGTGAGCTTTTTAGTTGTTTGCGTGTATGGGAATTGCCGTCTCATATCCCTTGCAGTTTATACTCTCCCTCCGCCGCCACCAGGAGACGCATATGGGGGCCCGACCCGTGAAACCTCCAACGAGTGCGAGTGCAGTACAGTCGGATATTCACTTATGAGTGCATGCGCCACATGCCAGGAACGGGATCCATTCAGGTGCGATCACATTATGTCCTCTTTCAATTCCCAGGAGCTTATGGAACTGTCCATGCAATAGCTATTCTGAATATGTGATCAACTGCACAACTATTATGTCTCCTTCGCAGTGAGTCTCCTCTGGGGTTGAGAAGTATCGCATTTGACGTTGTAATTGGTCTCTAGGTTCCAAACCCTGTCCCTGCGGGAACATATGTTCCTCGCTGGGCTATTCTCGATGTCACGGTTTGTTTGAAAGTTTTATTTTATCAACAGCGCCATGATGACAACATACTCCAGAGCGAAAACGATTGGAATGCCAATGAATCATATACCGCTGGTGGTGAGCATTGTCTCCCTTATGTTCTCTTTCCGCTCCTCGTCACGGTCTCACGCCCACGTTTGATATAGACAGTCCCGAGTATGGTCCTGGCGCAATTTTTGGCGCCTCGGGAGTGTACACGTCCTCTGCCAGTACCTCCTCCGTGACCACATCCTCCGCAAGCGCATCTTCCACTGTACCTCCTAAACATTCACATTCTGGGAGCCACGTGGGTGCCATTGTCGGTGGCGTCATTGGCGGTATAGCATTTATCTTCATTGTAGTTGCCGCAATATGCCTTTGTGTTTGTCTATCGGGCTTTAAAGACATTTACTAGTGTCTGACCCGTGCGATCATGATGCACGTGTCTATTACTGCTGCCCCGTACTGACTATTACTGAGCGAGTACAGTAATACGTACACTGAATATACAAATGCTCAGGCTATTTGGTAACTATTTCCTGCACTTTGATGTCCATGTTAGTGTTCCTGTGTCAGAGCTTGGTGTAGGGCCATCAGATCTGTTTTTTTGGGGGTCTTATTGCACAAGTCACTGACATTAACACTGCAGAAGCCTTTTTTGTCGCGTTCCCGTCTATCCTTGCCCCGGATCCATGCCGTGGGAATCTCGCACCATGATGGTGGTTGGGGTTCAAGGAGCCCCCGGATGATGATTGCAGCACCACCTTCAGGCTCAGTTGCAGGTACGGTGCGAACCGTCCGCCTGGCGTGGAATAATAGATCACGGCGGCCTCACCAGTGTCTCAAACGCCTGGCACTTGCCGCACTTCTCGTCGATTGCCGAAGTCCGGATTCCGACCCGCTGACCGTCCATTTCGATGATGTCCCAATCTTTCTTGGACTCCGGAACGTCCTCGTCCTCTACTCTTCGTCAGTGAACCCGTGCGGACAGTCCAAAAATAGACCCAAACCAACCGTTAACTGAAACATCTGCTTTGGCATTTGCGGCCCGGAAAAGCAGGGGCATCATCACCAAAGCTAAGTAGGGCTCAAATTCGGGGCCCAACGCCTGACAAACTTTCGCCCACGTTGCTACTAGGTAATGCGGCAACATCATATCATTTGGATCAACCGGGCTATCTGTCCAGTCCATTTCGGTCATAACTGAGATCAGTCATCGTTGGAAACTCTTACGTTGTCATTAAAATTACTCCTTTATGACTTGTACATACATGTAACCTAAGTCAGAAATCGGGTCACAGCCTCTATCAGCGGCGTGGTCACCTGGCCATGCCACAAATGCGACGCGTCCAATATCCTCACCACTTCCAGCACATTGTTTCCACTCTCGGCAGACCATCCCTCGCTCTTGCGGTCACCACCTGTCCCCTGCTGATGCTCCTCTCCATTCTCTCCTTCACTGGTGCCATCACTACCAGCGGCTAGCTGCGCCAGCGCCTCCGCCCAATGATCAAACATCTTTTCGGGCGTAAAATCATCCGCACCACTTCGACATAACAATATGCGCGCCTCGGGTTGCCGCACGAGGTTCTCGAGGGCGCGCTGATACGTTCGTGACCGAAAGGCCGTGAGAAGTCCGCGTTTTCCAAGCGGGTAGGATATCAGGATATGTGTGGTGCGCAGGGGCGCAGGTAGAATAGGGTGCATCGACGCTATCAGTGCCCCATATGAGTATCCCTGTTTTTGGGAGAGGGGAGAATTGGAGTAGTGTCAGTGTGTCAGTAGCTCCAAAGAGTATGAGAAAGACAGGAGAGGGAGCTAGATGAATACTCACGATTAGAGCAACTTCACGCACGTCGCCAAGTCGCTTGAGAGCACAATCCACAAGCTCCCGTAGATCGTCCGCATCTTGTAATCCCGTCAACGACTTCCAGCCTGATGAAAGCCCGACCCCGCGCACATTGTAGCGCAACACGTAGAATTTGTGGTAGTACGTGAGTGGGTGCACAAGCTCCTCGAGTACTCTATTTTAGATTTCCCGTACAGAGTGGTATCGTTGAGCAAACGATTCTTAGGATACGATGGTTTCAGAATTTAGAACGCACGGATCGTTCATGTGCCCTCCGAGTCTGGACCAAGGGTGCAGACAGACAGCGAGTCGCTTTCCAGGCAGCGCCGCCATACCACGTTCCTCATCCAAATCTGTGACTGGACCTGGAGGTGTCAAGGATACCTCAAGTTTAAGTCTTGATGGCAATTTAAAGATATTGGGGAACATTGCCGAGATTGGTTGATCCAAGGCCATTGTCGTTGGGAGTCGAGGTTGAGGCCGTTGAGGGTCAGCTTGTGTACAATGCGTGTTAGGAGTGTGCTAAGGCCGCATCAGCAAATTAGCAAAATTATTATTATTTGAGATTATTGACTCCGCCAGAACCTAGATCCGACTATTGGTATGATCGTGCTACAAACCTAGTCTATCGCCATGATTGAGTAGATCTGGTACCCAATGATTGTGGGCCGCTGTCCGGGTGCGCGGGAATGTGTCGGAAGATCGGGCATTCGGGCGCACGGGCAGGTCACATACAGTATGCGGTACTGTAATCAATTATCAAATTAATCCGCAAATTTCCGAGCCAATCGAGATGAAGCTGCTCACGTGTTGTAACGCTTTGTCGTAGTTTGAGCCCAAAAAAAGAAAATTAAATTTATTTTAGCGTTCGGGAGAAAAATCTATTTCAAAAATGCAAAAAACGCTGTTGCCCTTGCCCACCCCGGTGCGGCAACCTGCGACAGGATATCACACTCGGAGGTGCACTGAACGACTCTAACATAAGGTTCCTGGCCATTTTATGATTGGCCCCAGGAACAGAGCGGATCGGATCAGTGCTCAATGCTGCTTTATCGGGCTTTATTCGCTGTCACATACAGTTATTTTTCTGATTGCTTCCAGATAGGCCCTGATTTTGTCCTGCTACTTATACGCTGAAATGAAATCGATTACTTCACCCTTACATCGGTTAGATGAAAGCCTGTCTTGGTCGCGGAAGCACGGGTAAACGTGTAGTCGTCCAAGCCTCATGAACGCCTCATGGCCCACTCCCCATCTCTTGATGGTCTATGACGATTTTCTAAGCCTCAATTATTCTGTGTCTCTTCGGTGTTTACGTGTTACTTCTCAATCGTGCCGACCGCTTAGCAAATTCGTTCACCTTTTCACCTTGAGGGGACCTCGTGCCTTCCCGCAGGTCTTACCTATTAGAATATGAAAAATAATTGGTATAGTCGTGTCTTAGTTAGCAAATGGTACAAATGTACTAGTATGAAGAAACATGGGTAGTGATGAAGAGTGTCATAAGTGGAAAAAGGTACTCGAGAGTAAGAGAAACCGTGAATACTAGGTCATCATGTCTGTGTAGAAGCAGTACGACGACGATAGAAGAGTAGATAAGCACATCGATCGTTCGTCCGCTGGTTGTCAAGTCCCAAAAACACCTCCTCGTGCCGCACCGTACTCACAATTTCGTCGTCGATGCGCAACCAAGCCTCTCCACTGCCCTCATGTGCGTTCTGGTGGAGCACGTCCACCGTATAATAGCCCCCGTTGCGGACGTGCCGTGGTGGTAGAGCACTCCATTGAGCGTGTATTGTGCCGGCACCGCGGGTCGTCCGGCTGTAGGTACTATAATGTCTGAGGCGACCGAGCCACGATCGGTTCTCAGCCTTGACTGCCGCAGGGAAGGGAGAAGAAGAACGTACCCAGGGGAATTTCGAGCTCCGGGGAAAACTGGATAGGCTTGCGATTCTTGACTACGCCGCCCGCAACTGTGTCGTGAAGGAAGCGCTTGAGATGGACGACGAGTACAGGTGGAAGTGCTTCGATGAGCACCGTGACTTGCTGGCTTGCCTTGCTCGGGTCAGATGGCTCGACCTGCACGGATTGTGGCTGTGAGATGAGGGCGAGTGCGTCTTGAACGCTGTATACTGAATCAGGCTGTCGGAAGAGTTTGTAGGTAAGTCACCAGAACATCTAAACGTGGGACAGGTGAATGAAAAAGGGAGAAACAACAGACCTGGATGTCGAGTTGGAGCGTTCGCCAGCTTTCGAATTTGACAGTATCGTCCTGACTTGTCATGCGGAACTTTCCATCGAATAAGCGCGAAATGGGTGACTTATTGTGTCCGCGCATACGTCAACAACGCTAAGCTCACTGCGTCGAGAGAAGGACAGACGCACCATGTGTTTCGCTTTCCCACCCCAATCTGGCCCTCGCCCGACTGAGACCCTTCTTTGTGCTCCTCCACGCTCAGTGCAGTAAAGGCCGTGTTGTGTGTGGAAATAGAAGTCAGTATTGCGAGCAACTCTTCGTCAAGCGCGTCGAGGTAGACGCCAAGATATTCTTCCGCACCCCGCTTCCGTCCGCCCTATACACGGTAGGCCAGCACATATCAGTAACATAATGGTGCTACTTGGGCACAGGAACGCACCAGCATGCTCTTGAAGTGCCTCTTCTCCTTCATCGCATCATATACATACATCGGTGTGAACGGTTCCGTGTCATCGTCCTCCTTCTTGTACGCGAATTCATCCAGCAATCTAACTGTCGCGTCTACAAGCAGTGTTGTGCCGCCGCTAGTCTGCTGACCCTCTCCCTGTCCGCGCTGACCTGTCTGACCGGCCAGCCGCCCGAAGTCGCTGAAGAGGTTCCAAAATGGGGGACAATGCACGAGTAACTGCAATACCGCATTAGTAAAGTACATGTTTCCCTGATCAATGAGTCCACGAGCACGTAAGCGCGGTAGCGTGGCACAATCACGTGAGCCGGAGAGTGAAGTGCCGCAGAGGAGGGTAATGAGCTCTGGGTTTAAGCGCGGGGTATGTGAGGGAGAGGTGGGAATGGCGGGCGAAGCAGGAAGCGGGAGTGTGGAGGTAAAGGCGGGGCCTGCATCATCAGATCTCAATGGCTGGTTGATAACTGGTGCGGTGGATGCTGGTGTGGGGAAGGCGTGGGGCCGTAGACGAAGTTTGGCCGACGTCTGGTACTGCCCATGGTGCGGTACATCCTGTTTCTCGTTGCTGGCGAGAGAATATGGGTTGGTATGAACGGGAAGGTGGATGAAATAGCCGGAGATACCAGAGAGCTCTCTCGCATTTCCCTGGTTATCCTGTCGTACAAGGGGTTCCTGTGATGACGTTCAACCCTCGGCCAGTCGTAGAACATCGCTACTGCCTTGGGTGGGCTGGTGAGGTGAGGCATTGGGCGAATCACCGGGTTGGGTGGAAAGAGGTACAGCGAGGAAGTCTGCGAGATGATCTTGGATGTCGCACAATGGATACGACTGTGATTCGCGCAGTATGTGGTAGAAATCCGGGGTCAAAGCGGAGAAATGGGTCGGGGCAGCACGGGTGTTTTGATGTAAACGGATGTAAAGAAAGCGAGTCAAACGGAGAAAATCGATAGGAAACGTGTCAGGCGGTTGCCCCATCGCTTCTTTGACGCATTCGTTCCACAGCCTACAAAACGCATGCTGCAATTCAGGAAGAGCATTGCGTATGTTAGTCTATAAAGCGTCGACAGAATGCCCCAATCATAGAAATCAGAGTGAATGTGTCGGCGAGCGGCCACGGAGATCAGGATGGCAAGTGATAGACTATCATCGCCGTTGGCGATGTAAGCTCGAAGCTTATCGACCGGTGAGCCAAGTATGCCAGTAGCAAGCGCATACCAACGATCATTGCGTTCCCGCACACCCGCAAGGATCCTGGTAGCTATGCACTGCGCAAAATTGGCAGTATGCATATTTTGCTAGTGCACCAACGTGCTACGGTGTGGCCCAACTCGATGTTCTGCGGCTCTAGACCCAGGGCTCGGAGAGAAACTCTTTAGGAATTGGTGAAATATCTGTTATCGTGTTTATCGTGTCTATTGCATTCATCCCGATGTCGAGTCGACGAGATTGGCGTATTCGGTGACCGAGTTGGATGAAAAGTACGGTCGAAGAACCCTTTAACGCCTTCAAGGACCTTTCGTGGAACGCATCGGATAATTTACTTCTGACATCATCCTTCACCAGTTTCGATTTGAAAAAGCCGGAATGGCATCGAAGAATTTTTCCATTCCGTCGTCGTCGCCATAAGCATCAATTGTCCAGTGTATAATGTCGGTGTCGATATCCGATGACTGTTGCGATACCATTTCCTCGGCTGCCTTCTCCACACCTCCAAGTATCCAGCCACGATAGCGATCCCTCAGGTCCAGCCAGTATCGTCGGTTCATATAGATAAAGATCTTATCGATCCTGAAAGCGGAGAGGAAGAGAAATGTTATACTAGCGTACAGGAACCAGGCTGGCCGGGACAGTGGTGAATAGTATGGGCTGTCGTGCCGAAAAAGTGGCATCAGTGTTATCAGTGCATACACGATTGAGAAAATCCCGATTAACCAGGCTACGGAGCTGAAGACCGCGCGGTTGACATTGAAAAGTAAGATGAACAGTCCTGCAAAGAAAAGGAACACGGAGAGATGCAGCAAGGCTGGCAATCCTTCAACGACCCGAGCAATATGCGTCTTCTCCACGCCATTGGCAAAGAATGCACGTATCCGAGCTCGCTTCTCTGGACTGCACCGGGCTGGCCGAGTGACCCGAATATATCGACGAGCCCATTGATTTAACGATGTGGCCAACAAGGCACAGGTGAGGCTAATAATGAGGCTCGAGAACCAAAGGGAGTTGACCCAGATCGCAAATTTCGGGGGAGAGAATGTGCGTGGTTTAGCGATAGGGGGAGGTATCCCAGTGGGTGTGCGTGTTACATTCGGGTCTGCGAGAAACTGATAGATATTTCCGAGATAGAATGCAGAGGTATCCTGACTGTTGGGGATCAGGAACTGGACTGTTACGGCAAGCAGCGCGGCAACGGCAGCAGAGAACAAACCAGTCTGTAATTATCCATGTTGTTATGCACAAGGAAAGATCGATGCAGACACGGTTGAGACTCACGAAAAAGATGATTCCTTCAGCATCTTTTTGCCAGCGATCGGTCATCTTGTCGTCTTCATCCTCTGCTGCCTTTGAGTACATGAAGAAGAGACGTCCTGAACAATCGCCGAAGGTGGACTCTCCTTGTGATGGTTGTGACGGCGGCTGATCTGGCGCGGACGGGAGCTGGTTGCGGAAACGTGCTATACACGTTGGTAAGTCTTCTAAGTACAAGACAAAGCAGCAGAGACTATACCAGCATCATGATGTTCCTCCACTGGCACTCCTGCCTCGGTATCAGGTTCTTTGATATCATTTTGAGGCACTGGCATTGAGGACTTAATGCCTTGCATAGTGTAGAGCGTATACAGAACTCGGAGCGAGGTCAGCGAACATCTTAACTTAACTTAGTAGCATGCCGGCACGTGTTTACAGCAAGTTACACACCCTCGGGACACGTGTACGAAAGGGGATGAGCGCAAGGATTTTATTTATTTAAATTTCCATGATACGTGCCTCGGCGCTAGTGATGGCAGACAAACCGCTGACCCTGATTCCATTTCGAGCTATGACTTCGAGCTTCCATTTGATTGCGAGCGTCGCCCTGGCCATCAAGCAACCTCCCAGCCGAGCTCGAGTGAGGTGAGGTGTCATACATTATTCACGTGATCAAAATCAAATTTTGGTTACATTCCCATGCTTACGTACAATCGTCCGTCGTCCATTTTGATCCGTACTGCGATGGGTGCTCATATTATATTCTCTCAATAAATGATGGGCTCGTGAAAAGAGTTGTAGCGTCACTCGACTCTGCTGCGCTCAAGAACTGGTTCGACTCACTTCCTAATCATCGTGGGTAGTGCCCCACTACTAGTACCCGCTTACTATTCGTTTCTTTCCAGTGCGCTGGGTTCCCCGACGAGAGAATCAAATGCTCTTCGCTCAGTCTGCGGCATTGCACGTGCCTATTACTTTAATCAAATAACGATCCATCGGCCGTTATACCTACTTTCCGGAAGGAGAGTTCCTTGTCTTTCTCCGCGTTCGTGATCTGTGCGAGTGCTGCACGTGCTTCCAGCCACGTTGCCGACGCTCTGCGGAAGAGGTGCCCGTTCGCTACTACGGCGAATATCACTGTGCGTTCATACTCCTTGCCAGTGGCTAATCTCACTCGCATGCTTATACTGAGGTGATGGTGGTCGGGTAGGTCCCAACATTCGTTTCAGGCGTCATTTTAGTCTTGAACATGTGGGGTGCCAAGAGAAATGGCATTTCCTCTGACCCAACGAGGGAGATCGAGGATAAAGATAAATGTGCAAAGTTACTGGACCGCAGAATCCCGGTGGACCGTTGCTGGGCGGCTTCGGTGCGCCCTGGGATTATTCACCAAGGATGCTGACTAATATCACCACATGACTTGCCCACCGGTGATCTTACTGTCCCTGCGGAAAGCCCACCTTCGAACAAGCGCGAACGCGAAGATTCGAACAATGAGAGCCCACAACCCTCATCACCACCGACTCAAGCTCATTATCAACGTCGCCCGGCGTCTATTGGCTCTCTGCCGCATACGCCAATACAAAAGGCGCGGGCATCTGACATTTCCCCTCGCCCTCGCCCATTTGCCTCGTTTCCTAATGCCGCGCCGGTGTCACTGCCTTCGCACTTCGCAGGTGCCTGCTACGGCGGTGAAACAGGAAGCGCAGCCCAGCGTATTTCGCCATTCCGTTCCTCCCGCACCCCCCAGCAAAACTGGTACTACTACTACACTCACTCCCCAGCCTTATAGCGGGACCGCTTGGTGGGTCGAGTGGTCTTGATATGACCACCCAAGTATTTCAGTCATCACCTGCGTCCGCGTCCTTCGGATTCCCTGTATCTGGGGCGGCAGGCTCCCCTCTCCACCAGGGATTAATAATGCGATGCTAGCAACGTATTGTTTCTCGGCGCCGACAGACATCCGCATCCGCACCCGCATCGGTATCGAGCAACGCGAGTTCACCACAGTGGATTTCATAACGATTTCGGCACCAGTAGTGGCACGGTTGGTGCTAGCGGAGGCGTGTTTGACATGCAGGGGATGGAAGTGGAGTTTGGCGGATATGGCGTGCCAATGGCCGACAAGGAAGCTATGCTACGGCCTTTTGCGCCTACGATATCGCAGGATGGACAGATTGGCGTTGATCGGGACACGATGATGATGGGGTTCGCGATGCCATCAACCCTCGGGTGCGTCCTTCATATATCTCCCTTTTTTATTTAACGAAGCTGACGTTGGTTCTTTACTACATAAAGGACGCAAGATTGGGAAACGTACGTGTCGAGTATGCTGAGTATTGGTGCTGCTAATGGCGCTGGTCCTAACGTCGACACTGGCATGAACCTCGGTGTCGATGGGATGGGAAGGTTTTTATGACCTGGGTGGAAGGATCGAAGACTCGGATAGATGGACAGATGTTTATGGAGGGATAAGTTTATGGAGGGATAAATGGAAGAATGGGCTATTATCTCGCTGCTTGACCCGTATTATATTTGTACGGTATGTACCTGCTACCCTTATCTTTCGATTTACAGCTACTGTATTATCGTTATCAACTCGCTTTCTTGACTCACTGGGGGTACCGAGGCTTCTGATATCAAATGTGGTTTTACTTTATGTAAAAGTTCTAGTCCGTCGTAGCATCGTAAGGATTGCTCGTCCTTTTTTTTGCCCCTTAACAGCAAAGATGGGCCACTCACTCCTAACTCTGAGACTCCCTGTTTTGACAGAATAGTTGAAGAAAGACAAATCCAATACTCCTACAAGGCTACCCTACTGCTCATAACGAACACTAACTCAAACGATGTACATCCGCCTTGCCTGAAATTCATGAACTTGCTGAAACCTACTCTGGTACTCACTATGGTTATAGCTTTGCGCCGTTGCCTGATCGGCATTGTCTTCCGTTCCCACCATGACCGAAGAGAATAGTTGATGGAGCTGTTGCGGGTCGTAATGGTTTTTTGCGCGGGTGCACACGTTGCGTGCATCTAGATTTATTTGAACATTAATGGATGGGAGAAGAGCTTGACAGAAGTGTGGGGAATGGGAACTTACAGAGAATGGGAGCTGGGAGCGAGGCAGAGCGGGTGTAACTGGCATACAAATGACAAAGCGCATACGAGAGAGATTGTATGCCGTCAGGCCTGTAAATGTCATACACAATAAGGCATTGGCAACGTTGTTACTCAAGAGTTGAATCAGGAAATATGAAACAACGCACGTGAAACCGTTCTCGTCAACAAGAACAGTGTAGTGAGCTGGCTTATTCGTGCCTCGCAAGCCTGCATTGCCGTAGAGATAATAATCCAATTCGGCTGGGTACACGACATCGGAGTCGATGACCGTGCCAGGGCGGCAGTTCCCTTTCCGGTCACCGTCGCTATTGGACCTAGGGAAGAAGATTACTTTGTGGTCCTTGGTAACGACAATAAATGTGATCTTGGGGTTGAAGTCAAGGCGTGCACACGCATCTGTGGGTGGCGGTTGTGAGGAGGCGATGGACTCGGCGATCAATAGGAGCGCAAACGCGAGGGAAGAGGGGAAAGGCAGAGGACGGACTTCGAATGAAATTGAGCTCATCTGGAATAACGTTTCCGAATTCTGCTTCCGAAACGCCATCTTGAAACATTCGTCATGTTGGGACATGATATCGGAGAAAAAAACCCGTGATTACTGACTGCGATAGAATAAAATACGCTTGGGCAGCCTTCCCATCGCTTCCTTAAATTGCTTGAATACGTGCTAACATTCAACTCTAATTAGCATAGCTCCTAGGTCTATGCGTGGCACAATACGTACGATGCACATGTCCTCGAGGTCCTCGATGAGCTCGAGCAGAGAATCTTGCACGCCCATCGTCGAGACATATTTCGTCCCAGTGCTGTTGATACTTCCTACGAGGGAAGTGTATGAAGGATAGCCCCAAGGTCCGCGTGGTGACCCAGGGGGAGGATGGGACATGTCCCCGCCTGATAAGAGGAGATGGGTGACTGTAGTCATGCGGTATACAGTAAGAGGCGTACCCATGATTATGGTGGGGTTCGCAGGGTCCGTCAGCCATGGAACATCACGGGGATCGGGTATAACATTGATCCCACCAAGCTTCATGTTGATCCTGACATAGATGTTACCGAGTCAGTGGTTTACAGCTTTACACATCACGGTGGCCTACTTGAGCGTGATGTTTGCGTAATAGTGAGACCTTGCATTGAAGACCTTGCTCGCCTTCATGCAATGGGTGGGGATGCCGGCCTACGCGAAAATCAGCTGCCAAAGATACCATTGTCAAAGGTTAATTACCGTGACATCGCCGAAGCTGAATAGAATACAGGGAGTAAGGGCATCAAAATCAATCAGGACTAGAGGAGAATGAGTCGTTACTTCTTGATGGAGCTGTAGATATCGCCGCCGCCTTCTGGGAGGATGGCTAAGATGATTGTTGGTGCGGCCTTTGCCTTCCGTTGGCACTCATTACACGCAGCGCGGAGTTGCTGTGACGAGGGTTAGCCATCGAAAGGTTAAGCGGCGAGACGACTTACGTGTGCAATAATCCCTTGGCCCGATTCAAATCTCACGAGCGCCGGCTCGGGGTTGATTTTAATGCCTATTAGATCTTTAGTATGGTTGCGGCCAGTCGAGCTCGCTCGAAGGGTCTTACCAACAGCTTCACATCCCTCCACAAAACCCTTAATCATCTGTCCGACGGCTCGCTGATTAAAGCGCCGCGTACTCTCGTATATAACCAGCAGCCAGTTTGCGATGTCTACTGGCTCGAACATGAACCTGTCGCGCCTTTCAAAATGTATGTTATCATATGGCCTTAGGATAAACGTTACGAAAAATGGCCTACATGTTCCATTTACCGTCTTCTGGACGCTTTGTGCAAGTATTTACAATCATTTGTCGTCAGAGAAAAGTAAAAAGCGCATACAATATTAGGCTGTCTAGATTTTTGATTATAATTCAACCGTGGTGCTGTGATGACTCGACCATCAAGCTCCACGAGCTGATTAGGAGTCGGAACATGCATGCCGAATTCGCGAATATATTGCGATTGCTCATATTGCAGCACCTGGTAGCACATTATCAGTATGTCAGGCCAATTCCCTACAAGTGGTAACATACATTATTTAGGCCATGGTGAATCCTTCTTTCACGATCACGGGGGAGCAAACAGGAGAACTCTAGTATGTTCTTGATCTGGTTGGGAGACATCTCTTTCAGAACCAGCTGTCCCGGTGGAACTTCGCAAAGCTCCAGTGGGATTACAGCGCCAGACGCAAGCTATAAGGCGTGAGAGCGTACCAGGGAATAAGAACAAATGTCACGAACCTCCACGCATATCAAATCCGGGAAATGGAGTTGTATGTTCATCTGAGTGTCAAAGTACTGCATCACCGTCACAGTCTGTCCATCACCAATATCGAATCTTCGATCTCGGGCGCTCTCCCGAGTCAATCGCTTGACAAGACGCAATCTATTGGGGTTGTGTGTACGATATGGGGTCGTGACCTTGATGCCCTTAAGGAAATTCTGGAGACGAAGGCGCTCGCGGTCCGGAAGTCGGCTCGCGGTCAGAGCTTGTGGTTGCCCACTTCGACCAAGAAAGTCGAGGCAGAGCGAGATGAGGTTTCCAGGCTGGTACATAGCACCCGTAGAAATGTTGATATTGATTAGGATCCTATTAATTGCGGGTCGCACGGATTGGGAGTATCCGCGCCAGAGAACCACTCCTCCGGGAATGTTTCTTGTTTCTTGGTCGGTGTAAAACGACCGCGCATTGGACGGGTATCTCATGTTAGGTGTCATGCGAACGGCAATGTTTAATGGCTAGTTAGGGCAAGAATGGATGAACGAGCCAACTTTGAATAAGCAAGGAATGCACGCACCGTGATCGCCGTCGAAACGTCGTTGTCCGCACTTTGCTCTCCTCTCACGAAGCGCTGCAGAACTCTAGAAATCCATTAGACATTTATTAATGCAGTGTATTAAGATAATATGCACTCAGGGTTGATTGTGCGCGCGAGAGTTAATAAAACTGTGTACTCCGCAGGTGGGGGGGCGCCCTCAACCTGTCCGCCCGTACTCATGGGCACTACATACTTGAAAGTAGGGAAAATGTTGAGCTGGGGGATGAACGACGATATGACTGACTCGCCTCGTGAGCATCGGATTCGAATTCCAGTCTGAAGGATGTATATAAATTGTTCTGCCCGTCATACACCCCGGGGCGCGCAGTAAGGCGGCCTTCGACCTCTGTTTGCAAAGTTCTTATGATCTGATAGTTTCTAGCCCTCGAATGGCTCTCCTCGGTTCGACCACGTCGACGAATTACTACGAGAGACAATTATCAGCCGTCAAGCGGTGCTCCACGAGGTCAAATAACTGCATGTACGTACTGACTGAATTGTGACGGTATCAAAGACGGTTTTAAGTCACTTGTCCTCCCAGGAATATAACACATACATACCATCGTAATGATACAGCATTTTCTGATCGAGTTTTACCTCGACGTGGTTGCTACGCAGCTTGACAATTCTTCCGGCGTTCCCGTATTTTCGGCGCTTGACGCCGATGGCCTCGATGTGCTCGGCTAGGAGAGGGCCTGTCCGACGACTCGATAATGCTGAGAGTGTCAAGAGGGGATTACTGCCCGCCTCGACAACATCGCGACCAACATCAACGGTAGCAGTGCCGGCCTCAGGCTCGACGACGCCAGCAGCCTCCGAGTCGATAACGGGTGAACTGACCTCGACAACGACACCGCGACCACGATCACGATCTGGAGCGGCTCTTGGAAGCATGACTTTAGAACTTGGGTGGTTAAAAAAAGGGATTCAAGGATGGAGGGAGGAAAAGGGACGCCGCAGATGAACGTAAGGTGGGCGCAGGTTTAAATCTCAAGGAAGGGCCTCAGGTCAGCAGGGGAGTCAACCGGCTATCACTAGAGTAAGACAGGTTCAATTCGCATGAATATTTCCATTTGTCAACTTGCCGTGATAAGAGTTCGTCCCGCGCAATATTACTGCGGAGAATCGAATGGGGGCCAGTAGCCAGTTTAGGGAGCCATGATGCAGGTGACGATTATCAACTTGGGGATATGCGCTGCGCCGCTGTCTACACATAGAGAGCATGCGACTGTGGTGCGCAGTGACATTCGATCATTTGACAGCATTGTTAACCTATGTCCTCGTCATCTGCCTTCCCAGTATGTCTGCTTCGCTGCTTTCCGCACCACGCAGCAATAAGTGGCGATTCGGCCCGCCGTCCCGGAAGGGCTTCAGCTCCCAAGGCACTTCGAGGCGTCCATCGGAAAGGACTGCAGAGATGATTGCCGCAACGCTAATAATTAACGCGTATTTTCGAGAATCGCCTTCAACTCCTTTACTAGCCGGCACCACATAATCAAGGAGAATATTTATGGTTCCGAGGCTGGAGGATCGGAAGGGACTTGGAACATGGCCATGGCGTTCCGAAGAAGCGGGCTAGGACTGCGCTGCGTGGTGCTCCGAGGTCTGGACTCATTCTTTGCTGAAGGAAACTTCGGGAATGGTACCCACGAGGCACAGAAACTGTGGTAACCTGAGGAAGCACACCGTTTGGAATTGCACCGGATCGTATTCGAGCACGAAAATTTCCAGGCCCCTGTCGGAGTCGTCGCCTGACACCGACTGTGCAATCAAATTGGGATTAACCACGACGTAGTCCATGCCCACGATCCAATCCGATAGGCCCCCACCCATGCAATTACGAAGCTTCTTAAACCAGCGGAGCCCTTGTGATGGGGATGAGAAGTATTAACGGTAGAACTTACATGGATCACGACTTCTGTTTTCCATGAGACAAGGGAGATTAAAGAGGAATGTTGGGGACCCGAGCACCGTGTGACCGTGAGGATGTAACACCCTAAAACTTCTGCTCGGGAAAATCCATCCAGGGAAAGATAGGTTGGGGGAACGTCCGCGTCGGGCATTAATATTAATGCATGGGGGTGGGGTTCCCCCGTCGTGAACTCAAAAAGTGAAGCTTGTACCGTGAATTTGCTCCTGCTCCCTGTTGCTATGACTAGTCAGAATGTCGCCTCTAAGAGATGATCAGCAAGGACCCCGCACGTGATTGCTACAGCCAAGTTATGATCGGCCGCGAATACGATGTTGCGGGGACGGATGACGCTCAACCGGATAGGAACACAACTTGCTTCTTTCCCCGATGAAAGAGAGTAAAAATCAATCCATGATCCATAGGGATACTGTCGCTGTGGATCAGATGGCCATTTTGGAGGGTATACCGAACAACGTTGTCACGAGTGATGTCATGGATAGAGAATTCAGAGAATAAATTGAATCGTAGGCCAACCCACGACCTCTCATGGAGTTTCAAGAGCTCGACACGCTAAGGAAACAGGACATCAGAAGGTAGGAGGTCGTCAACGTTATCAATGCCAGTGTGCAGAAGGTACTCGAGATACGGTGTGCCGGAGATAATATCCTTGAACCTGTGACATGTCCCAGGCAGAGATCATCGCAGGAGAGGTTAGAAAGGATCCGGACGAGTAGTTCTGTCGGGATGTCGAGGGGAGGACATGGCACCTGTGTTACCATCGCATTCGGCAATGAACAATTTGCGAGAGACCAGCGTGAGTAAAAGGCTCCGTCTTCTACCGATCGAGGCCTGGAGAACGTTCGTACCTAGTAGTCCTGCCAGTGGTCATGAACACCCACGATACCGATTCTGGGTTGAGCTTGCCTGTGGGGCCTCTCTAGATTGGATTATTAGTTTACGAAACTTGAATGGGGGCTACATTGATGAGATGGACACTCACGACCACGGTATCACCCCCGTCAGAAAGTTAAAATCATCATCATCATGCCCACTACAGGGTATTCCAGTTCAGCGCGCATTTCTAATCAATTCTCGCACCTTTATTATAATTCCCATGCTTTACGTACAATCGTCATACTTCATCTCATACTATAAGAGATCGTTCGCAGTGTTCTCTCAATAAATATGGGCTTATAAAGGGCTCTCGTGAAAAGGATTGGGCAGAAACGTAGCGTCACTCGACTCTGCGCTCAACAAGTAAGTGGTTCGACTCACTTCCTGATCATCGTGGGTCGACCTCTTGATAGTGCCTCACTACCCGCTTATTCGTTTCTTTCCAGTGCGTCGCTGGGATCCACGACGGGAGAATCAAACGTTCTTCATTCAGTCGGCGGCACTGCATGTTGCCTATTACTTCCTCGTCTTTCTCCGAGTGTGCCCGTGCTTCCATCCATGTTGCCGACGCTCTCCGGAAGCGGTGCCCGTTCGCTACTACGCCGAATATCACTGTGCGTTCCTTCTCCTTGGCTAATTTCACTCGCATGCTTATAATGATGATGGTGGTAGGGTAGGTCCCGACATTCGTTTCAGGCGTCATTTTAGTCTTGAGCATCTGGGGTGACGCGACCGCTGGCCCAGACGCAGGGGATGACTGAAATGCTTGGGTGATCATATCAACACCACTCGACCCACCAAGCGATACATAACTCCCGCTATAGGGCCGGGGAATGAGTATAATACTACCAGTTTTGTTGGAGGGTACGGGAGGAACTCAAACGGAATGACCAAATACGTTGGGCTTCGCTTCCTGTTTCACCGCCCTAGCAGGCAGCTGTGAAGGCAGAGACACCGGCGGGGCATTAGGAAACGAGGTACTGTATATGGGGGAGGGCGAGGGGAAATGTCAAATGTCCGCGCCTTTGTATTGGCATTGGCGCGTACGCGTACGGCGGAGAGCCCATAGACGCCGAGTGACGTTGATAATGAGCTTGAGTCAGCGGTGGTGAGGGCTATGGTCTCTCATTGTCTTCCGGGTCTTCGCGTTCGCGCTTGTTCGAAGATGGGCTTTCCGCAGGGACAGTGAGATCAGCGAGGTCGGTGAGCAAGTCACTGTAGTGACATTAGTCAGCACCTTGGTGAATCCCGGGGACTCACCGATTCACCGAAGCCGCCCAGCAACGGTCCACCGAGATTCTGCCATGTCCAGTAACGTCAATCTCCCTCGCCAGGTCAGAGGAAGTGCCATTTTTCTTTGTACTTCGGATCTAATGCCTCCCCACTATGGCACTATCTGTATCCGAATCCGCAGGCCTCCCCTCGCCACCCGGGCCCGGATGATGCCAGCAACGTATGGTTTCTCGGCGCCGACACCCCCATCCGCATCGGTATCGAGCAATGCGGGTTCACCACAGAGTATATTTCAGCCGAGTAACGGTTTCGGCACCAGTACCAGCACCGTTGGTGTTATCGGAGGCGTGTTTGACATGCAGGGGATGGAAATGGAGTTTGGTGGATATGGCGTGCCGATGGCCGACAAGAAAGCCATGCTGCGACATTTTGCGCCTACGATATCGCAGGATGGACAGATTGGCGTTGATCGTGACACGATGATGATGTCCGCGATGCCATCAACCCTCGAGTGCGTCCTTTATTTCTCTCCCTTTTTTATTTGACGTTGGTGCCTTACTATATAAAGGACGCAAGATTGGGAAACGTACTTGTCGAGTATGTTGGGTATTGACGCTGGTGATGGCACTGGTATGATCGGTGTCGATGGGATGGGAAGGTTTTTATGACCTGGGTGGAAAGATCGGAGACTCGGATAGATGTATAGATGTATATAGAGGGAAGAATGGGCTATTATCTCGTTGTATTTGTAGAGTATGGCCCATACAGTACAAATACAACGATATAATAGTACAGTGTACGTGCCCCTTATCCTTCATTTTATTGCTGCTGTATTATCGATATAAACTCGCTTTCTTGACTCGCTAGTGCGGTGCCAAGTGGTTCTCCTTTACAAACTTCTAGTCCCTAGTAGGTTCGTATGATTGCTCATCTTTTCTGTCTTAACTCGCATATCCTACACGCTGTTATTTATTACTCCAATGTGGTTGGCCGGAAGGTCATGTGGTAACGTAAATGTACAGTACAGATGGGCTACTCACCCCCAGCCCTGAAACTCCATGAACAGTCGGAGACAAATCAAATCCAAAGCAACTATAGGGCTGCCGCAGTATTCTGCTCATGACAAGATCCTTGACACTTTCGACTGCCACTAACTCAAACGAAATACATTCTACTTGCCTGGCGTTCATGAGCTTGATGAAAGCCACTTTGGAACTCATTTTCTTCATCGCGTGTCGTATTCCGATCGGGGGTGTCTTCCGTTCCCGCCATGTCAGAAGAGAACAATCCATGGAGCTGTTGCGGGTCGTAATGGTTTTTTGCGCGGGTGCAAACGTTGTGTGCATCTGAGTTTATTTGAATATGAATAAATGGGGAGGGGCGAGATAGAAGCTGGGAAATTGAATGGGAACTTACAGTATATGGGAGCTGGGAGCGAGACAGAACGAGTACAACGGGCATACACGTGACAAAGGGCATACGAAGGGATTGTATGCCGTCGGGTCTGTAAACGAAATTTACCGTGAAGGATTCACAGCGTTGTTACTCAAGAGTTGAATCAGAGATCAGGTAGCAACGTACGTGAAGTTATTCTCGTCAACGAGGACGTTGTAGTGAGCTGGCTTGCTCGTGCCGAGCAAGCCTGCATGGCCATAGAGATAATAATCGTTTTCAACCGGACTCACCACATCCGAGTCTATAACCGTGCCAGGGTGGCAGTTCCCTTTTTGGTCACCGTCGCCTTTGGACCTAGGGAAAAGACCACTTTGTGGTCCTTGGTAACGACTATATGTGTGATCGTGGGGTGGAAGTCAAGGCGTGCACATGCGTCTGTGAGTTGGCAGTTGTGAGGGGCGAGAGATATTATTCGGAGCGCGAATACGACGGAAGGGGGAAAAAGAGAGGGGACGGACTTCGTATGAGATTGAGCTCTTCTTGGATAACTGTTCTGAATTCTCCTTCAGAGACGCCATCTTGGGAAGCATTCGTCATGTTGGGATATGATATCGATATCGAACAAAAACCCGGGATCACTGACCGCGATAGAATAAAATTCGTTTGGGCAGCTTGCCCATCGATTCCTTAAACTGCTTGAATACGTGCTAACATTCAACTCTAATTAGTATAGCTCGTAGGTCTATGCGGGGCACAACACGTACGATGCACATGTTCTCCAGGTCCTCAATGAGCTCGTGCAGAGAATCTTGCACCCCCATTGTCGAAACATATTTGGTTCCAGTGCCGTTGATACTTCCTACGAGGGAAGTGTATGAGGGATAGCCCTTAGGTCCGCGTCGTGACCCAGGGGGAGGGTGAGACATGTCCGCCCCTGATGAGAGTGTGGGTGGCCGTATTTGTGGTATACAGTACGAGGCGTACCCATGATAATGGTGGGGTTCACAGAATCGGTCAGCCACGGAACTTCACGGCGATCAGGTACAACGTTGATTCCCCCAAGCTTCATGTTGACCCTGACATAGTCGTTGCCAAGTCAGCGGTTTACAGCTTTATCTCAGTCTCACGGTCATGACGGCCTACTTGAGTGTGACATTTGCGTAATATTGCGGCGTTACCTTGAGGCACTTAATCGCTTTCATGCACTGGGTGGCAATACCTGCCTACGTGGAAAATCAGTTTCCAAGGATGCCATCGTTAAATATCAATTACCGAGACATCGCCGAAGCTGAACAGTATACATGGAGCGAGGGCATCAATATCGATCAGGACTAGAGGGTAATGGGTCGTTACTTTTTGATGGAGGTGTAGATATCGTTGCCGCCTTCTGGGAGGATGGCTACAATAAGTGTTGGTGCAGCCTTTGTCTTCAGTTGGCACTCATCACACGCAGCACTGAGTTGCTACGACGAGAGTTAGTATTCGAAAAGAAGGCCGAGAGACGACTCACACGAGCAATATTCCCTTGGCCCGATTCCCATCTCCTGACCGCCGGCTTGGGGGCGATTTTGATGCCTATTAGACCTTTAGTATGGTTGCGCTTAGTCGAACTCGCTTGGAGGGTCTTACCAACGGCTACGCATCCCTTCACAAAATCCGTAATCATCCGTCCGGCGGATTGCTCATTGAAGTGCCGCGTGGCCTCGTATATGAGAAGCAGCCAATTTGACACTTCTACGGGCTCGAACATGAACCTGTCACGCCTTTCAAACGTATGTTATCATATGGCCTTGGGATAATCGTTATGGGAAACGGCCTACATGTTCCATTTACCGTCTTCTGGACGCTGTGCAAGTATTTACAATCATTTGTTGTCAGAGAAAAGTAAAAAAGTGCATACGATATTAGGCTGTCTAGATTTTTGATTATAATTCAACAGTGGTGGTGTGATGATTCGACCATCAAGCTCCACGAGCTGATTAGGAGTCGGGACATGCATGCCGAATTCGCGAATATATTGCGATTGCCCATATTGCAGAACCTGGTAGCACATTGTCAGCAGGTCAGGCCAACGCCCTACTAGTGGTAACGTACATTACATAGGCCATGGTGAATCCTTCTTTCACGATCACGGGGGGGCAAACCGGAGAACTCTAGTATGTCCCTGATCTGGTTAGGGGACATCTCTTTCCGAACCAGTTGTCCCGGAGGAACTTCGCAAAGCTCCAATGGGATTACAGCGCCAGACACAAGCTATAAGGCGTGAGAGCACACCAGGGAATAAGAACAAATGTCACGAACCTCCACGCATATCAGATCCGGGAAATGGAGCTGTATGTTCAACTGAGTGTCAAAGTACTGCATCACCGTCACAGTCTGTCCATCTCCAATATCGAATCTTCGATCTCGGGCGCTCTCCCGAGTCAATCGCTTGACAAGACGCAGTCTATTGGGGTTGTGTGTACGATATGGGGTCGTGACCTTGATGCCCTTAAGGAAGTTCTGGAGACGCAGGCGCTCGCGGTCCGGAAGCCGGCTCGCGGTCAGAGCATGTGGTTGCCCACTTCGAGCAAGACAGTCGAGGCAGAGCGAGATGAGGTTTCCAGGCTGGTACATAGCACCCGTAGAGATGTTGACATTTATTAGGATCCTATTAATTGCGGGTCGCACGGATTGAGAGTATCCGCGCCAGAGAACCACTCCTCCGGAAATTGTTCTTGGTTCTTGGTCGTTGAAAAATGACCGCGCGTTGAACGGGGATCCCATGCTACAGGGTTCCATGCGAACGACAATGTTTAATGCCTAATTAGAGGCAAGAATGGATGACGAGCCAACTTTGAATAAGCAAGAAA
This sequence comes from Russula aff. rugulosa BPL654, assembly GCA_022496225.1. Taxonomy (NCBI): domain Eukaryota; kingdom Fungi; phylum Basidiomycota; class Agaricomycetes; order Russulales; family Russulaceae; genus Russula; species Russula aff. rugulosa BPL654. The sequence continues at coordinate 9,456 of WTXE01000283.1, read as the reverse complement.
TGCGCGCACCATGATCGCCGTCAAAACGTCGTTGTCCAGACTTTGCTCTCCTCTCACGAAGCGCTGCAGGACTCTGAAAATCCATTAGACATTTATTAATGCAGTGGATGCGAATAATACGCACTCAGGGTTGATTGTGCGTACGAGGGATAAAAAAACCGTGTACTCCGCAGGTGCGGGGGCGCCCTCAGGTTCAACCCGTCCGCCTGCACTCATGGGCACTACATACTGGAAAGTAGGGAGAATGGGATATTGAGCTTGGGGATGAACGTTAAACGACAATATGACTGACTTGCCTCGTGAGCATCGGTTTCGAATTCCAATTTGAAGGATGTAAATAAATTTTTCCGTCCATCATACACCCCGGGGTGTGCAGTAAGGCGGCCTTCGACCTTTGTTTGCAAGGTTCTTATAATCTCATGGTTTCGAGCCATCGGCATCGACTGGCTGTCATCAGCCCGACCAGGTCGACGAATGACTACGAGAGACGATCATCAGCCCTCGAGCAGCGTTCCACGAGGTTAAATAACTGCATGTGCTTACCGACTAGATCGTGACAGTATCAAAAACATTATTCAAGTCACTAGTCTTTCCAAGAGTACGACGGATACATACCATCGTATTGATACAGCATCTTCTGGTCGAGCTTGACCTCGACGTGATTGCTACGCAGTTTGATTATCCTTCCGCGGTTCCCGTATTCTCGGCGCTTGACGCCGGTGGCCTCTACGTGCTCGGCTGGGAGAGGGCCTGTCCGACCACTTGATAATGTTGGGAGTGTCAAGAGGGGATTGCTGCCCGCCTCGCCACCAACCAAGATGGCAGAAGTGCTGGCCTCAGGCTCGACGACGGCAGGAGCCTCCGAGTCGATAATGGGTGAACTGGCCCCGACAGCGACACCGTGCCCGCGGCTGCGGTTACCTCTGCCAAGGGGCCCTCCATGGTCAGCGCCACCATGGAGGGTCCCACGATAACCGCGCGCACGGCCACGACCAGCCCCATGATTGCCGCGACCACGACCACGGCCATAGTCGCTGCCACTGGGGCCACCGCCGCGTTCACTACCACCACCATACTCACTACCGCCACGACCTCGACCTCGACCACGGCCACGACCGAAGCCATCGCTGCCACCGGGGCCACCGTCACGTTCACTGCCACCACCATACGCACTGCCGCCACGACCACGACTGCGATTTGAGTGCACGTGTGAGGAGATGGAAAGTAAAGTGAAGAGATGAAAGAGAGAAGGCGTACCCGACATAGGTACCGCGACCACGACCGCGACCACGACCACCATCTGTAGCGCCTCTGGGAAACATGACCTTCGAATGGGTGGTTGAAAGAGAGGATTCAAGGTTGGAGGGAGGAAAAGGGACGCAGGAGACGAACGTTAGGTGGGCGCAGGTTTAAATCCTAAGGAAGGGCCTCAGCCGAGGAGTCATCCGACCATTACTAGAGTAATAAAGGTTCGATTCGCATGAACATTTCCGTTTGTCAACTTGTCACGATGAGAGTTCGACCTGCGCAATATTACTGCGGTATGGGGGCCAGTTTAGGGAACCGGTGACGATTATCAATTGGGGGATATGAGCTGATTACACATAGAGAGTATGCGACTGCGGATTCCGTCGTACGCAGTGATATTAAATTCTTTGACAGTTTTGTTAACCTATGTCCTCTGCGTTCCTAGTATTTCTGCTTCGCTTTCCGCGCCCGCAGCAATGAGTGGCCATCCGGCCCACCGTCCCGGAGGGAGTCCCAAGGCACTTCGCGGCCATCGGAAAGGGATGCAGAGATGACTGCCGCAACGCTGATAATCAACACGTATTTTCTAGAATCACCTTCAACTCCTTTACCGGTCGGCACGACATAATCAAGGAGAATATTTATAGTACCAAGGTGGGAGGATCGGAAGGGTACATGGCCATGGCGTTCCGAAGAAGCGGGCTGGGGCTGCGCTGCGTCGTACTCCGAGGTCTGGACCTACTCTTTGGTGAATGAAACTTCGGGAATGGCACCCACGGGGCGCGGAAACTGTGGTAACCTGAGGAAGAACACCGGTTGGAATTGCACTGGATCATATTCGAGCGCGGAAATTTCCAGACCCTTGTCCGAGTCGTCGCCTGATACCAACTGTACAATCAAATTGGGATTAATCACGACGTGATCCGAGCGCACGCTCCAATCTGAGGGGCCCCCATCCGTGCAACTACGAAGCCTCTTAAAATCAGCAAGAGCCCTTGGGATGGGAACGAGACGCATTAACGATAGAACTTACATACATCACGACTCCGGTTTTCCATGAGACCAGGGAGATTGAAGAGGAATTTTGGGGACTTCCGAGCACCGTGAGGATGTACTTTGCTTGAGAAAACCCATCTAAGGAAGGACGGGTCGGAGGAACCTCCACGTCGGGCATTATGCATTTGGGTGGGGATCCCCCGTCGTGAACTCAAAAAAGTGAAGTTTGTACCGTGAGTTGAATCTGCGACATGTCCCCTGCAGAAGGAAGATATCATCGTAGGGGAGTTAGAAAGGATCCGGACGAGTAGTTCTGTCGGGATGTCGAGGACATGACACCTGTGTTACAGTACCAACGCATTCGATGATGAACAACAAGCGAGAGACCAGCGTAAGTAAACGGCTCCGTCTTCTACCGATCGAGGACTGGTGAAAATGCGTACCTGGTCATGAACGTGAACAGCGACGCCGATTCCGGGTTGAAGAAGCCGAGTTGAGCTTGCCCGTGGGGCCTCTGTAGATAGGGTTGTTAGTTTACGAAACTTGAATGGGGCGCTACGTTGATGAGATGAACACTCACGACCACGGCTAACTCAGTCATCTCATCACTCCAGTCAGAAAGTCAATACAGTACAGTATGATGACGCCCGTAAGCGCTACAATTTCAGCGCGCATTACCAATCAATTCTCACCCCTTTGAATCCGTGTATAGTAACTTAACACGTTTCTGTCAGGAACGGCGCTATTTTTTTTTTTTCAAACTTCATCAATCCATTACTCGCTAACCACGATAATGTACACTACAACAAGCAAAGCATATAAGTTATGGATGCACCTGAGCCGTGTCATCATCGATTCTCGCCTCGCGATGACGATCGAACACCAGCGAGCACTCTGAACACTTCGTCCTGCCTCTCCTTGAACTGCGGCAACTGCGTCAAAGCCAAAGCGAGCGCATTCACGCGATTAGCGAACGCGACCGCGCGACCCTCGGCACTCCGACGCCCGTTGTTCCCACCATCAACGTCATACCCAACTCCCCGCTCCAACAAGAGACGCGCGCGCTCCAAGCGCGGCACAGCCATCTCTCCTTCGCGGCCCTCCTGCACAAGCTGAATTGCCACCATATTGTCCTCCTCCTCGATATGCGCCGCCTCACGCCCTATCGCGGAAAACTCACTCATCAGTGGACGGAGTGGTGCAGGACAATCTGATAGTTTGAGTGGGACGCCGCGCACGCCTACGACGACGCTATCGCCGCTGGGTGACGAGGAAGCGGAAACGGAGAGGATAGCAAGTGCGACAGCACCGAAGTATGCGCGGGGTGGATCGGTTCTGAGGAGAGGGATAAGGGATGATGTGCTTTCGAGTACGTCAGCCAGTGCTGCGTAGAGCGTCTCGCGGATAAGTTCTATCGCCGGGCTCGTCATCGTTGCGATCGTTTCGGTCCGTTGACGGGGCGGGGTTCGCGGTGGTGACGGTTGTGGTGGCGCGAGGGAATTTGAACTCGGGGAAGGGAAACGCAAAGACTTTCCGCTGTGCGGCGGTAAGGAGGAAGGGGAACGGGGAGAGTGGGAGATGGTGATGGGCGCAGTTTCCCGTTCCCGGTATAGAGGCACTGGAGATGGTGTGTATACTGGCGGAGGCACGAACGACGCTTTTATTTGTCCCGAGTCATTGAGCCGTCACCACCGACATCGATTGCAGCCTGTAGGTCGCTCGTATAGCGATCCTGGAACGAGCGTCGTTGGCTAATTTCGATCGAGATGGACCGTAAATCTGCCGCGAGGCGATTCAAGACGGGATATATAGGCTGGACGAGGGGTGGGAGATCACAGATAATGCGTGCGAGGTCGTGTCGGTGTTCCGGTGCGAGTTTTTTAATAGTGGGAACGCAGGACGACCAGAGTCTGAGGAAGGGGATGAAGACTACGGGACAGTTGGTGAGCGAGAGGCGGTCCATATCAGGTCGAAGGGACCTTTCCCTGCGACCGCCGCCGGGGCGAGGAATGGGGACTGAAGGGGGATCGGTGGTGGAGCGTAGCGCTGCGAAATAGAGACATAACGCGGGCCCTAGTGACAATCGATGACTAGTCGTAAGTTTTGGACGTTCGGGCGCAAGACGAGGCCTGAGTAAACGCACCTGTGATCATCAAATCTGCTTCAGCGCTACTAAGGACCTTGACATCTAGCAGGCGTTCGGCCTTGGCTTGGGCCAGGGATATCTTGAGAAAGCTGTGGAAGGCGTCCTGGACGTATTGTTCGCCCAGACGACCTTCTTCGTCGATTTCTCTGTGCGAAGAGGTAGTCATGGAGGAAAAGAGGAGTGGTGGCTAGGGCACTGCACTGCTAGGACAGGACAAGGAAGCATTTCCGAGTCATGTCACGGTGTCCTTACTGTAAGCATAAGCCAGCCGCAGTAAGCACAGCCACAGCCGAGTTGAGCCAATGGCCCAGCATAGCATACGCTCGGCCACAGTACTGACTGGTACCCCTTCGGAGCACATACCGGAACTAGAAAATAGTTTTTTCTATACAAAATCTTGTAGACTACAGTACGTCGTCTAATTGTCGTCTACTTGTCGAATCTCGTCAACCGGACACATTGGTATATCTTTGACATGCTCCGGAAGGGGATCGGTTATAAGAGCTAGGCTCCGGGTGCACACTCTTTTATGCAATGGCAGTGTTCCCATTCCCGACTTAGTTATTAGTGCCACACGACTGCGCACAGAACAGAAACTGTATCTGACTAATGATGCGAAAGGATCTAGAGACCCAACAATCTCTTCATTCCCTGCCAGTCGCATCCAAATTGTGCGCACCGTCTCTCCCCCAGCACAACCAACGTTTGTCAGTCCACCAACTTGTATTCGTCGGCGCACCACCTCGAAAGGGTAAGACATCGTCTGCACGAGGGTACCGGAGAGAGCACCGATGCCGAGGTCTGCCAAAAGCGTCGCGAGCGGACGGCAGCCCCCGCCGCGACAGAGACCAGGGTGGCGCGCAGGTATCCCCACGTGAGGAAAGCGGTGCCTGCGTAAGGTACGATGCCCGCCAGGCCGACTGTGAAGCCACGATAGAAGTTGAGGAGCGGAAAGGTACGGAAGAGGTAGAGGTCGCGGGGCACAGGTGCTGTGGGTGCAGATGTCAGTGCGGATGGCAATGGTAAGCGGGGTGAGCCTTCGGCGTAGATGAGACATGCTGTACGCAAGCAGGACGGCGCAGCACGGGCTTCCCGGATGCCGAGCTGTGTATAGTATCAAATACCATGTGCACCCGCAGTAGTTCGAGAGGATAGGTGAAAAAGAAGGAAATTGCGCTGAGAATCGCCGCAGGTTTCGTTCTTGTGCACGAGTCGTCATCAACAACTGAGAAAAGAAAAAGTCGACGTGAGCAGGAAGCGAGGAAGTGAGAATTGCGGACGCACATCATGCACTTATTAATAATCGTATGCCATGAATTTGACGCTTGAGTAAGGGAATATACGCAGGAGCGTCTCCGAATGACCTTGAAAAGGCCCTGAAACTCCAGAGTCCTTCTATACAGTATTTGCGTTCCGCACGGAAGGCGCCACCCTTCAAGCTTCAAGTTTGGACACAGACTTCCGGGTCAGGGTCAGCCGCACTGGCTCGGGCCACAGGACGCACTGGCATATTTTATTTCTGATATTCAGGATTGGAGACCTGAAAAAGTATCTTGACACGGTAGAGCGGCGCAACGGCCGTCTTTGCCTAGGGAAGGTGGATAGCTCGCTTGGCTTGTCAGTTGTTAGACCTGGGGGGCGGCTCATCGGCTCACCAACAAACGCAAGTTGCCGGGGTTCACTTGTCCGGGCCGGGGCCGGATCGTTTATCGTGTGTTTAGCCCACGATGTGTAAACATCTTCCAATAAACACCTACGCATAACCTGGGATGATCAATGTAACGTTTCGAATTATCCTACATGAAACTAATATAGAATCCCTTCTCCAGTCCTAAACCTGTTACATGCAGGCGCCTTCGCTCTGTGCCGTAGGCCCGTTATATCACCAAGGGCTAAAAATCGAAGTGTCAGTCAATCATCGCATTCAAGCAATAAAAAAAATATCATCAAACCTTTCTCTGTCAGTGCCATACTTTTGGAGATACTCTGACATCTCCCGATGTCCTCTATGTAAAAATATTTGATACGGCGTTTCGCCAAAGCCATTGATTGCATGTACATCCGCGCCGCGTTGAAGTAACAATTTCGCAATCTCGAGGTGATCATATATTGCTGATAAGTGCATCGGAGTCCGGTGGTTATTGTCCCTTGCATTCACTTTTGCGTCGTGGTCGATGAGCACCTGCGCAACTTCGAAGTGTCCGAGTTGTGATGCCCAGTGTAGAGGTGTGCAACCCCAGTTATCACGTGATTCCACCTCCGCGCCCCGCTCGATCATCAAGTGTACGACTTCGACATTTCCCTTGACCGCCGCTCTGTGTAAAGGAGTCTTGTCATCGGTATCGAGGTCATTGATATCTGCTCCCCGTTCGAGTAACGACTTCACCAAGTCAATATCCCCCTCTTCCACGGCAGCATGCAACGAACCCATTTCTACGTCTGTCCCATTTTCGTCGGCACCGACCTGAGCTGTGTCCAATGTGGTCGACCGTATATTGTTTCGAATATTTGGGTCCGTTCTGTACTCTGCAATGAGCTTGGAAACCTCGGCTTTGCCATTCTCAGATGCCAATTCAACGGCAGTTTTACTGGAATTATCGAGCACGTCGACATCAGCACCTCGCCGAAGCAAGAGCCTCACAATTGCGAGGTGCCCGCTATGCGATGCGGCGTGCAACAGGGTCCACCCATTGCTGTCCACCGCATGCAGATTCGCTCCATGGTCGATAAGGAGACGAACGATCGCGACTTGCCCGATCTTACTGCTTCAGAAAGTGGAGTTTCTTGCTCGTCATTCAATACGTCGATTCTTGCGCCGCGCTGGACCAGCAATTCGGCAATCTTGAGGTAGCCGTTGGCGATGCTAGGTGCAACGGGCTCCAGAGGTGATCTTCCTGAACGTTCGGATCAACGCCATGGTCTAGCAACAGCCGAGCCATGTCAAGATGTCCGTTTCTTGAGGCGAGGTGTAATGAGACCCAACCCTCCTCGTCCCGCGAGTTAATGTCTGCCCCTCGTTCAATGAGGAAACGCCCGACTTCTTCTTCCCCGTAGCTCGACGCCAAGGCCAACGGTGTCATTTGATCCCCGCTCCGGATATCGATGGGAGTGCCAGTGTCGATCAAGAGTCGTACGACATCGAGGTGCCCATTTTGCGATGCGATGTGCACTGAATTCCAGTCGGACTTGTTTTTAACGTGGATATCCGCACCTTGCTCGATAAGGAAGCGGACGACGTCGAGCTTCCCGCTCCCGGATGCCAAGTACAATGATGTCTCTCCGTTTCCGGTTCGAATGTCGACATCGACTCCACACTCCAGCAGGGACTTTACGATATGGAGATGCCCACAATTCGACGCCGTGTGGAACGGTGTCCACCCATAGTTATCCCTGGCAAACACATCCGCGCCGTGCTCCATAAAAAAGCACAGAATGTCGAGGAACCCACACAGTGCAGCGATGTGCAAGGGAGTCCTGTCCTTGTCGTCCCGGCTGTCAACATGTGCGCCTTGGTCGAACAATAACTTTACGTTTTCGAGGTGCCCACTGGCTGACGCGCTATGCATTGGCGCCCACAGGCCTGCGCCTTGTACATTCACATCAGCGTTGTGGTCTATCAAGACCCGGGCGAGGTCAAGATTTCCAAGTCCTAATGCAAAATGTAGGGGAGTTAGACGTCTTGCCTCGTGTGCATTCACATCGGAGCCACGCTCTAGCAATAGCCGTGCAACTTCAACGTGTCCAAATTGTGAAGCCGTGTGTAATGGAATGAAGCCATAATCGGTCCGGGAAGTGATGTCTGAGCCTCGATCTATAAGAAAGCGTGAAACGTCAAGCCTCCCATACCAACAGGCCATGTGCAACGGGGTCCGTTGATTCTGATTCTGAGCTTCGAGACTTGCACCAGATTCAACCAACAGTTCCGCAATGTCGCAATATCCAGATCGTGCAGCCGCGTGTAGTGGAGTATCGCGTTCAAACCAATCGTGGACATCCAACTTGCGCCATAATTCACGAGGAGCCGCGCAACCTCGAGTGACGATTCTACCATGACGTGCCGTCCGCCCTGTGATACCCGGTGAAGTGGGACTCTACCCATGACGTCAAGGGAGTCGGGGTCTGCACCACTTTCAAGCAGTAGCGATGCGATGTCTAAATGTCCTTGACTGAGGCAGCATGTAACGGTGTTGTGTAAGAGCCACCCCTGAATTGACATCGCTTGAATGGGCAGTGATGAGATGTTCCACGAAATCACAAAAACCGCACAAGAGGCGTAATAAAGCGGCGCAGCATCAGGCCGCGTCGGGTGTATCGTGGACATCGGCTCTGTCCAATGATGGTCGATGTCATATAGCCAGATCCATGCCGCAAATGTGGTCCTGCAGGATCAAATAGACGTCCCATGACTCCCTGGATCTGTGAGACACGCCCGTAAACTGGGCATGGTCGACCCAGTGTCGGGCGGCATACAGGGCAAGGGGAAAACGATCTATCGTATCTCTGTCGGTTTTGTCATCGAATTGGAGGAGGACGCTGAGGCTTGCGTGTGCAAGGATGGTATGTGCAGGTTCGGGGAGAATATGATAGAATGAGAGACGTTCTTCGGCTGTCGAGATTCGCTCGGATGTCAAGTACTCCTTTACGGAGAAATGCGAGAATTGAACCACTTGGCGGCCTCCCCGATCGACGATGGAGATGAGACTAGAACATGCGGACATGACTGCCTCTTCAGCGTTTACTGGACGCCAATCTGCGTTAAATATAGGGGGAGCTGCGTTATCGAATCTAATTGCAAGGATTTCGGCGAGTTCTTCGACGCGAAGAGGGCGAATGGACACCAGGAGACACTGGAACAGACGTTGCGCAAATTTTCGTTTCTGCTTATCGATTCCCAGCAACGTTCGCTCGTATGTTTCATCCAGACCGTCTGGTAGGTCATCTAGCGCACTTCGAATACTGGCCGGAAAACACCGACACAGACAGTCAACCTGGCAGACCACCCATCTGAACCTGTGTGATGGCGTGAGTATTAGACGTAGGACAACATAACAAGATCATAGCTTACA